>JADKLZ010079391.1:9648764-9734032 GCA_021533235.1 Biomphalaria straminea
CCCCCCCAAAACCCTCCCCGAAAAAAAATCCTGGCTACGCCCATGTACTATATAGTTTAATATAGATTTCTAGGTATGATCATGTTTTAGATGGCGCCCGCCATGATAGCCGCCATGATAGTAACAGTTCCTAGGCAGCCAATTGTTGCCAGCTGGATTTTGAGCCAAACATTAAATAAATAAAATGAGTTAAAATCTTTTGTTGCCAACTATAAATTAACTATTAGACTTATTGTCCTGGGGTTAAATAAACCTTTTTTTTTTTAAATATATAGATAAATACCGGTATATAATTCAATTCAAATATCATAAATATGTGATATAATGTGTTACTCTGACATATTGTAATAAATTATTAATAAATTTTTTTGAAAATCATCCTAGGTTTCTTTTTTTTCTTTAATTTGCCTATGCTTTGTAGTGGAGTGGCGCCGCGATAGCAAAACCTTACTAGCTGATTCAGAACATATAGAACTTGTCACCTTGTTTGTGTGTGTGCTAGCCATGTGTTAATATATTTTTTTTTCACAATTGCGAAGTATTTTATATTAACCTAGAATGAAGTTTTTTATTACATGATTTTGTTGCGATTATAAATAATTAAATCTAATTATCGTACATGATTTTATCTATGTTCATTTTTTAAAAGACATTTTTTTATGTATGTACTTACCAGGTTAATTAAACAATTGTGGTGAAAATGTGGTGATTAATGCCACCCTCCTCCTTTTTGATTCTGGACTTGGGACCAGACCAATACATCAAATATATAGGGCGGAGTTACCGGCTTTTCACCACGCAATACACGACCTACACATTAGTAAAACGGTAATAAAAACGGTAGAGGAGACAGAAGTTAGTTAATGTGTCCAGAAGCGGCTTTAGGGTGTGTCGAGAGGGGTATCCGGGCCTGGAGTGGCGCCGCGATAGCAAAACCTTACTAGCTGATTCAGAACATATAGAACAATACGGTACGTAATATAGTCAAACGGCCGATAGTACACTACAGATCATATACAGTTTTGTAACAATAATAAAGCGTGTAACATTAGCAGCGAACGAGCCCGTATTATACGGGCTTATGTTTGATGTGATGGTGTCTAAATAGTCGACAATTATGGCTCACGAACCAGCCTCTATTAAAAAAAAAAACTACGGTGTGTCTCCTCTCCACGTTTACATTTGGTCGAAGCCGGTAGAGGAGACAATATTTAATACATCAAAAATATATCTTCTGTATTAAATAATGTCTCCCCGTTTTCTACAAACGTATAAACGAAACTGATTTTTTTTTTTACTTTACGAGTAAATATTAGTGCCTAATAAAACTCTATGAGAAAAGTTAGCGGTTTTAAATTAATTTTTACTATTACATTTCTATTAAATTCTTAACACTAACCGTCTAAATTACTTTTTTAAAAAATGGGGGGGGGGGGGGCACTTTTGAATTTTTAGTATCGGTATCCAAATCGAAGCTTCCACAGAAAACAAACACAGGGAAAAAAAATTGACAGTGATCACTTGCAGACAATGTGTTACAATTGACTTCATGGGTAATTATCAGCAATCGTTACAAGCAAACTGGAAAACATTTCCTCATCGCGCATACTATTGCGATATTGAAATTCTTGTAAGTAGCTTTGAAACAATGCACGACTTGTTCCGAATCGCCTTTTTAACTTGCGTTTCGCGCGCATCCACAAATTCTCAATGTTTTGAGTGTGTACCTCACTGTCCAAAGGGTCTACAAAATTTTGTTGGTGAACAACAACTGAATGGGAATAGATCCCTTGGCCAATTTGTGGAATGTTTGCGTACGCTGCCCAACCATCTGATATTATATGGCTGCCAGGCAATATATGCTCCACGATGCATTGTTCCAGTGTGGCTGATCGGCGGTCTGGAACCTCAACGAGAAAAGAGCGCCCACTTTCTCTTTCCACTCCGCCGAAAACCCAATGCCCCTCTCGCCATTGGCCACGGTGATATTTTCTATGAAAATATTTCGATTCGTCGATCTTAACCACAATGGGTTCGAAATTCTCATCGACACCACTGATTTGCAAGCCATGGTTTTCATTCCATCACCCACATTCCTCTCGCAAGAAATTGCACCAGTCCGTAACGATTGTCTTATCCACACCACCGGCTTCTTTTGACATTTGACGTTGTGACATGTCACAAGCCCAACAATAGGTCATGACAATTACTTGTTTAATGCTCAAAATGCTTCCTGAAAAAAAAAGAGCCGTGTCGGACAGATTTACGCAAGCGAGATTTATTGCAAGACCATCGATGACTGTCCGCACAACTTCTCTCGCGTACCAAAGAGCAGGGGTCGTTGCAATTCTCCCAGCGTAATTAGTTTTTTAGAAGTCGCCTTCTAGCACACCACTCCAATTCTCCATCAGCTGCTAGCTGAGTGCACAAAGTTTTTAAATACCAAATTTCATTTCTCACCTCCAATCTGTCCATTAGCTCATTATCGCCTACAATACGGGTACGAGCAACAGGTCGGCCAGCCGTTTTTTTTACAAAACAATGAAGTTTGAATGAAGTCAATAAATAGAAAAGAAATAAAACCCTAAGAGCTTTAAGCAGATATCGCGCAGGTGGTTTGAAGTAATTCGATAAAATGAAAGTTCACTAATGCAATTAAAACTCAAATATTGCGTAGGCGTAGGTGAAAAGAAAGAGGTACCGGTAATTAAAATCTAAGTTCAATAAATAATCTACTAAAAAATTCAGATATCGCTCAGATTCAGATAAATCAAAATATTAGGTTCCGAAAGGTAACAATTAAATACAATAAACACTAATAAAACTTAAGATTTTGCGCAAGTTAATCAAGACAGCAAGGTAAAAATAAATCAATCCAATGTTGAAACAATTTTAAACGAAGAAATGTAAATCCAATAGCAAGCAGTTGTGAATGCAAGGTAATGGGGCCTATTCAATGGTTATCACTTCATTATATACATCAGGCAACAAAAAAAATGGGGAGGGGTGGTATAGGTGGTAGAAACGGACAATCCCAAGAAGAGGGGAGGGAAGGGAAGAGAACATGATGAGAGATGAAACTAAGTCTTAGAAGTTGAGGGGGGGGGATAGAAGTTAGCTAAGAAAGTCAGAGATGACATATAGATGTGAGAAAGTGTATTCAATTCAATTTCTTATGTGATACTAAAATATGATTTTATTCTTTCTGAATCTCAATCGACTTTTTCGACATTCAGAACAGTCATACACTCAGAACATGTTTTTTTAATATGTAATATTATTTACCGGTATTTTATTTGATAATGAGAATATTGTATTTCAGATTGACTCGGGTGCTAAGAAGCTTATTAAAACTGCACAAATCTGTCCCACTCAAAGCAAGTTACATGTATACACTTATACCTATTGGAAAGGTTCAGCTCGTAGTACAAAATCCAAAGACTAACAAAAGATATCATGTTGACTTCGTGGTTGTGAAAGATGACTTAAACCCCCCCCCCTCGCCCCCCTGTTAGGGAAAAAACATCAGAAAAAAATGGGACAATAAACTACCGTACTTTTGAAAGTGTTGATCAGCCTCTATCAAGGTTATCGACAAAAATTTTTGAGCATTTATGATGTATTTGATGATCAGCAAGGTGATCTACCTGATACTGTACATTTATTATCACATTACAATTACAAGATTGTTTAAAGGTTACTCCATTTTTCTTAACAAGAACAAGAAGTTAAGAAAACAACCAGCAGTCTAATACACACTTCTGTGACACTTTACAGAAAACCGTGAACACGTGAACTTACTGGACACAGAACAAGGGAGACTACAAGAAAACATACAAACACACACACACAACATACATAAACATAAATGCACAAATAAATGTAACAATGTAGACAGAGGCTCCCTTACACAGACTGCTACCTCAAAACAATTTGGGTCGATCATCAACATTTTACTGCCTCCCCCTTCCAAAAAGGTAGATAGGGAGAGGACGATTATATTTGATAGGGAGAGATCTAAAGACTCCTATTAAAATGAAAAGTCCACTATAGCAAGCACTGATGGCCACGTCAAAGCATGACCTTCCTCAGCGACAAGAGTTACTGTCTGATTTTGCAACGCATCTTGACCTGTGACTGTGAAATTGACACCTGGACGTCTTCATTCTCTGGTCAATCTACTGTTTCCCGATCAAAGAATAATTCTTGTTTGTCCACGTATGTCCCTCTACACCCCTCCCAGCCCGCTCCCGCAGTTTCACCCATTTCTTGAACCAGTCAGTCGGCTTCAGTGACCTTGGCTACCTAGCCACATTTTTTTACTCGAGGCTAGATTAGAGATAGACAGTCATTGTATACCGTATATTTGTATTAAATGAATAGATATTTGTGACATTCTTTTTGTATGAACATAAGTTGTTTATTGCGTGTATCCTCCGGCGCACTAGATTTAGGCTTAAGTTCCATTACACAAAACATTATACTAAATTTAGGCTTTAAGTCTTATAACATACAACATTACAAGTATGTCATTTCAAGAGCTCTAGGCTTAGATCTATTTTAAATTCAAAATTGATTTCAGCTTTATGAAAAATGTTACAAGTTGTCAGCACCTTACATCTTCATCAAAACATTTTAAATATAACATCATAGATCTATAGGCCTACAATAATTCCATCATACGTAGGCCTAAATCTATTTAAATTAAATTTCTATTTGCTTTTACTGTTACCCGTACTTAAATTTACTCTTTATTGATGTCATTCTAATTTAATAATAAAAATATATTACCCCCCCCCCATTCCTTTTTAAAAGTACTCTATTAATTATTTAATATAGTAAATATTTCCTATTATTTCTATTTGTTTTATTTTCTCTCTCTTGCAGTCCGCTATAAGCTGGCTTTATTTATATAGGTCTGTGAGTCTGCTCTACAGCGCTATTAAATTCTATTATTTCTATATGTTTTTATTTCCTCTCTCTTCGGATATGGTTTCAGCTGGCGATATTAAAAATCAACTAGGTTATCTCCCCCTGGAAATATTTTTTTCAGCATCGCTTCAGCGCTGAGAGATCGCAAAAAATCTGGCCAGTGGTTGCCAGGGCTGCCTAGAGACGTAAATACGCCAGCTAAAAGCAGAAATTACCGATTTCTATATATATATATAATATAGATCTATAAGTTATTTAAAAGTATTCCAGTATGAGTATCAAACTATCATTATCATGAACTTTACTGAGTTTACTTACTTAGTAAACTTACTTAGACTTAGCCCTCATGTCCTCCTGCGCCGTTCGCGCATTGGGCGGCAAGCTGTCTCCATACTACCATAGGCATAAAGATCTGTAATTGGCAATGTCTGAAGCCTCCTCCACCTGGTGTCCACTGTTCTGAGGTCCTCTATGAAGGTATGACGACAAGTTATACAAGGACATCCCTGTTTGCGCTTTCCTCGTATCGGCCTCCATGTCATCGCAATTCCTAGTATTCATAGTTCATTTTGTCGTAGAACATGTCCCGCAAACCTCATGCAACGCTCTGTCACAACCTCACTAAGCGTTCGATTCCCTGTTCAGCATAGGATTTCCTTGTTATAAATCATGAAATCAATCAATAAATCAATAAATGAGTATATAAATTTAAATGCTTAAAAACATTTTATATTATATATATATATTTTATATAAATTTGTCAGTAAATTCTTGACATCTAAATAAAACCCGGGGTTCTTTAAGATTTATTTTGTTTTTAGCTCAGTCAAACGTCACTTCCCTCAACAATACTGTAAGGAAAACTAGATTTAACCAATCGTATCGCTTTATTCTTACAGTAGCTGTTAGGCTTAGTGGCGACCTAGTCCAGAGCTATGGTACAGTTATGTATACATACATGGTATCTATAGATAGATCTAAAAGCATTAGGATAACCAACTCTAGAAAAAAAGTAAAATTTTCACATAATAATTAAGCACCTCCCTGTCCTAAAAAGTAAATAGAGTTTCTGACTGGCTCTATCAAACTGGTCATGACAAGACAACGAAGTGAGTGTTTGTATACATGTGTTGAATGGTCTGACGAGAAAATACACTTTGCAGTGATTCAACTGTACATTACTAAGTTTATTTAATTCAGTTATTAGTCACAGTCAGATTGTCTTGCTGACCGATGCGAAGACAACCCTTCATGGCTTGCAGAACTCTGGATTCTCTTGTGTTGAAAACCTCAGAGCAGCACTGAAAAAACTCAACAACAACAGCAAAAAGACTGTTGTTCAGTGGGTGCCAGCTCATATTCAACTAGAGGGAAACGAGAAAGCTGACTCACTCGCCAAGGACGGAAGAAGTGGCTCACAAATGAACTCTGCACTCTACCCGGAAGAAATGAAGAAATTAATTATAAATAAAATAAATGAGAAATGGACAAGCTCACATCCAAATCACAAGAAAGATGATGCTTACTATAAGCTATCCCGACAAGATCAACGTGTAATCTTTCGACTCAGAACCGGTCACAACAGAATGCGACAACACATGTACCGGAAGCTCAAAATTGGAACCAGTGATATCTGCCCATGTGGAGTGTCATCAGAGAATGCAGACCACGTCCTCCAAGACTGCGCTCTTTACCAAGAGGCCCGACTAAGACACTGGCCCCAAAACACCCCAATAGAAAGAAAACTATATGGAGAGCTCCCTGACTTGGAAACCACTGCGCAGTTCATCTCAGATATTGGTGTAGTGATCTGAACCCTCCAACATAACAATGAGAACGAAGAAGAAGAAGAAGAAGAAGTTATTAGTATTCCTGCGCTTAATTTATACAAACTGACCTTAAAGTGCAGCTGCTAGGCCCAGTCATTGCGTCATGACAACTGTATATTTACTGGAACAAGCATTATACTGTAAAAAATATTATGGCACAAACACGTTTCATAGTAATATTATAATAGGTTATTAATAAAAAATATTATATTTTTCTTTAATCAATAAACACTTTATATTTTGTTACATTTGTCAACAGCAAACATTGATATTTAAACAAGAGCAAGGTAGGCTGATTTTTGTTTCATTTGTATTTATCTTTTGTTTTTATTATGGTTGAGGCGCTGTGGCTGAGCGGTAAAGCGCTTGTTTTCTGAACCGGGGTCCTGGGTTTAAATCCTGGTGAAGACTGGGATTTTTATTTTTGGGATCATTGGGCGCCTCTAAGTCCGCCCAGCTCTAATGGATACCTAACATTAGTTGGGGAAAAGTAAAAACTGTTGGTGATTGTGCTGACCACATGACAACCTCATTAAGAATAGGCCACAGAAACAGATGACCTTTACATCATCTGCCCTATTGACCACAAGGTCTGAAAGGGAAACTTTACTTTTACTTACTTTACATTTATTATGTTATTTAACCTTTATAGAGAATACAACTATGTAATCTTATAGTTTCCTTCACTTTTAAGGTTAACTCCTTCAGTGCATATTGTTTTGATAGAAAAAAATGGGGTTATCCAGGTACAACACAAATTTGCAATTGCTAGAGTTACTAGAACTTACCTCATTTTTGTATTTTATTGCATAATTAAACATATATTTGATTATATTTTAAAGGAAAATGACTTGGCTTCAAAAGGTTAATAAATAAAATAAATTGTTTAAGAAATTATTTTTTTTTGTAAGTTTTAACTGAGAATGGAAAAAGAAAATATCTATATCCATGAATATGGAAAAGTCATACATCTAAACACTTTTTCGACCATCTAATTTCATAGAAGATGAAAAATAACCTAAGGACATTGTATTATTGACATTGACATTACTCGAAATAAACTAAAAAAAAAAGAGGAACCACTAAAACAATGTTGTGTTTTTTTTAATCATCCTGGACCTGCAATCCAAAACAAAGAACAATCACTCTTCACCTCCAGAAAAAAAAAAAAAGAAATAAAATGCTTAAAGACCAACTGAAGAGGTTTTGGGGTCAATCACAGAAACCGTTTTAATACTTGTTTTCTGTAAAATAAGGCTTAAAAAAACGTCCCTGCAAAATATTTCTTACAACTTTTCAGCCGTTAATGAGATATTAGCATTTTAATGTGGGTTTTAGGGACACTAAAAAGTCTTAGTCTCGTAGCCATTCGAGATGTGTTTCTTCCTAACTACAGGGGTCCGTGACGTCACTGTCTGGAAATAGGTCACGGTACTAAATTTAGACCTAAGCTAGCCTAAGCGAATTAGTGTTCGCCGGATTAGCCTAGATCCAGTCAAGCGTACTAGTATATCGAGTTTTAGTCCATCGTACAACGTTGATCAGTCTACTAGACCTCTTGTTACAGTGCACATTTGGTTTTTATGACTGTGTAGGCCTATAAGCTAATCACATATAGTAAGCCGGTTTAACCTAGACTCATTCATGCGTACCCAAAAAAAATGACCACAACACAGTTTTTACGTCCACCCTATCGTGTAGTACACCTGGTATTTTTCATTCTGATAACGATAAGAGTAAAATAGATTTATATGCTAGAACTAGAAACTTTGGTTGCAGAAACAGCTCTTAGACTATCGGAATGTACTTATTCAAATGCCCTTGGAATGATAATGTGTGTAGAGATGGGGTGGGGAGAAACAAGTCAAAGCTAGATATTATAGTTACTTGCTCACTTTAAGTACAAAATCAGCTTCCTGAACTTGTATGATCAAGAGTACCGGTAATCCCCACATTGGAAGCAGTTATCTCAATGAAAAGCTGATATCAATGAAGAGCTCAATTTGTTTTTTGTAATGCCAATGCAGTTTTAAAGCAGAATTCCTAACTAATAGTTATGCAGTTTTATAAGAGAATTGCTAACTAATAGTTAACTTTTATTTTTTGTTATATTAACATATTTTCAAAGTAATAGGATATTATCAGAAAATAAGATAGCAAGAGCAAAAACAGCTGAGGTACCAGTAATGTATTTGATCAGATAGGTTCAAGCTATTAAATATTTCAAGTTCTAATATTAAATTGTTTATCTAGCTAAATAACTTTGGTTGCTAATTTTTTTACAAAATATCTTTGTAAAAAGTGTCTTTTTGGAAATATTTACATTACATTAACTAATTTTTATAAATGTAAAAAAAATATACATTCCGCAATTATAATAATTAACATTTTCTTTGTCTGCGTCTGTCTTTAGCAAGTTCGTGAGAGCTTTACAGTTGTTTCTTTCAAAGGCAATCTGCGTTTCCTTATGCCGAAGAAACCACTGGTTTGTCTGGATAATGAATTAGATGTGACAAAATATACAATTGCAACTGGGTTCGTGTGGTCAAGAGAAATGCTGCATTCATCCGTAATCTTCGGAATTGAAGATAATGATTTATAACTTTATGTATGCATTAAAATATAAAGAGCATTTCCCAGAAAATTGAGTATATATCGATATATAGAAAATTTAACAAATTCGTTAATTCTAAAAATTTATGACAACATTAGTTTAAAACAAACCAACAGAAAATATGACACATGTATAAGACATTTTTATTTAAAGATTATTGTCATGACCATATAACACTGATAAAATTTCTTCTAAGCCATTGAGAGTCATAGCATCAGCTTTTAGATTTGTAATTAAAAGATGCTTAACAGTCTTATAAAACAATATTCCAGCTGGCATAACACACAATCAGGCAGCCATCCACTGTTGGACCCGTCAGATCATCTTTTAGCCAATGTCAGGTTTCTACAATAAAACAAAAATTATATATATTTATTTTGTAATAGATCTATATACACAAATGAAAAATTAACTAATATTAAATATGAACATGAACATTAATATCAGCCTAGAGGAATCTAGCACTACTTTACTAGAAAATAATTAGATTATATAGCCCCATAGTATTAATTCTTATAATTGGCTGCCTGGTCGTGCGGCTTGCGCACTGCCCACTGGACTGTCGTTTGGATTTATCGATGGTCCCGGGTTCAAATCCTGCCCTGTACAATCCCCCGTCGATTGTGGGAGAGTTGGACTAGGAAGTAAACTACCTTCAACTCTGAAGGAACATCCGAAGCATGTAAAACATTTTACAAAAAAAAATTCTTGGAGTCTAATGATGAAAGAAGATGTGGAAAGAGTTTTTTAAAGTAAGTCTAGATTTTATAAATCTAGATCTATATCTTCCTTAGGCTTAAGATTTATATATTAATAATAATAATATGCTTTCTAAATAAACTATTATAATCTAAATCTTGTAGTAGGCCCTACTACAAAACAAGAATAGACCAACTTTAAGATTTAGAATTAGATAAAGACAGAAACTTCCCCATGACATATATATATATATATATATATATAAATATCTAATAATAATAATAATATATAAAATATATTTATATTATTACAGACCACTACTCAGCACTAGTGAGGTGACCTACTCACCTAGCCCTCTAAAGGCTATACCTATGACCTAAGTCTAAGCCTATGCCTATACCTATACTAATATTATATACTATAGTCTATAGTTAACTATAGTACTCTAGTGCCAGGCTAGTCACTAGTAATAAAGTCCTAAGATCTAAGTCCAAGTCTAAGATCTAAGTCTAAGATCTATTCCTATATAATATATATATTTTATATACTAAATATATATATTTTATATACTAAATTAGATCTACGACTATAATAATAAAATCAGTATTCATTATAATGATTATATCTACAATAATCTACAACTACATTATGATTAGTGTCATTAGACTACAAAACTTGTCAAAACACTGTAAAACAGCTGACGTCACTGAGGAGCTGATCTAAATTAAAATGTAGCTAAATATCTACCGGTATCATTAGATACTAGATCCATATCTAGTTGCAATCTAGTAATATGACTAAATTGTTTACGTTAAGTTGGTCTTAATTATAAAAAAAAAACAATATCTAGATTTAATCTAGAATCCGCTAGCTAGTCTAGATCTAGAATCTTGTCTTAAACTCGCCATTTTCCCCCTGTTTCCAGACAAAAACGTCACTTCCGCTTTCGGCCATGACATAGCCATTTCAAATCTCATTATTTTTTTGACGCTTTCAAATGACTTTTTCTAATATAAATATGTGTTTCTTTTAACTCAAATTTTTAGGAACAGTATTTAATACCATCTACTATCCAAATCAATAGTTATCTCAATTTCGATAAAAACCTCTTCAGTTGGTCTTTAACATTATAAAGATAGTGAAATAAATATTATATACCAAGCTACTAACTGAGAGTAATGTCACTCGCTAACTTCACACCGAATGAGTTAACAGAATTTTATTATTAAAGAGTTGTGCTTAATATCTATTGCTGTATATTGAAGCGAGGCAACTCAGTGAAGAGCAAGGCAAGATGCCTTATGTTTGTTTATAATGAAGAAAGATGTGGAGATAATCACAACAAACTTAACTCTTTCTCTCCTAATTGACAATTTCAATGTTGATTTGACCCCATTAAATCAATTGATTTTTGGATTTATAAACTTTAATTTGTGTTTTCTATTCCCCTATAATTTGATACCAAATATAACATTTTCTGATATACTAACAAAAAAGTTATTGAAGTGTAATCATAACAGGGTAGTAAAATACAAATGAGCAAAAAGAATTATATTTCTATTGGAACAAGGAAAATAATTACAGAGAGAAAGAGTTAAAACAGCCTCTGTCAGCCTGGGGCTGAGGTCTGCCACTCACAGAGTCTAGATCTGCCACTTTGTTGCACAAAGATACTAGCTCTTAGGATCAGGCACCCCTGCCACTCATTACCAGCAGGACACTTCCCAGTGTTGTTCTTATTTTTATGTCAGCCTCCTAATGTTAGCAGGCAGGACAAGGGATGCCACTTTCTTGTTCCAGACTCCCTAATTACTTCTTGCTACGTTGGGCAGCAGGAAGCTTCTTCTCTATCTAAATAGTGGGGTCTTGCCCTGTTTTAAATAGTGAACTTGTGAGCACCATAAACAGTTGTGCATGGCGAGAGTTATAACACCATGTTGCCCACAAATAGTGCAGATGACCTATTTATATGTTGAACATCTATATCATGATATCAGTTACTACCTATTTGGACATTTTCCAAATGAATAAAATGTTCAACAGGGGAAACTTTTGTTAATTGTTCAGATTAAAAGTCTACTATTAAAAGCATTGTATTTCACTTTAATTTGGCTTATAATAATATAAAAAAAAAAAACAATGTTTGAGGTAGTGGCATCTTATTGCTAAAAATCACTGTTATTCTTCTTCAATAGCTCATGAAGACAGCATATGGAGTTGTGCTTTTGGCAAGAATGAACGAGATCCCAGTGGATCAGAAACAATAGTCACTGGATCAATAGATGATTATGTTAAAGTTTGGAAGTGGTAAGTACTATATAGTAATTTTATATTGATTGGGTTTTAGTGCTCCTTTGTTAATTCTTGACCTAATCAGTCCATCAAGGAAAAACTTGTGCATTTTATCATCAACAATGATTAGTTGGTCAATTTCTTTTAACATTTCTAAAATATTTGATTAAATACTGTTAAAGATATTAATTTGTGTACATGCTGAGTAAAATTACACTTGTGTGCGAAACAAAAAATTGGCTAGTCCCGCTACATGTGGGCAGGCATGTCCCTTCAGAATAAGGCTCTACAGTCCCATGAAAATGGGCAATGTGAGGTGAACCGCAACCATTCTACGACTGAAGGAGGCCAAGAATATACTACTAGTATTACATAAATTGACATACGCTGTTGATACAAGGTATAAAGATATAAATTCAGCCTGGCATTATGCAAATGAGGTAGTTCTCTAGATGAAGTTAAAAAAAAGAATTCAATAAAATTTTCTTAACTTAAATATTGGCCATATAAAAACCCTACATTTATACAAACTTTCATTGATAAGAATATCTAATCTCAATCTAAAAGAATTTTAGAAAATATAAAATTTTTAATCATAATTCAGTCTCCTGTCAGCCATTATGCCATGTCATCTCTAGTTTTTGTACCTATTATTTTTCTTATTGTTTCCAAGCTCCAAGATTTCATTATTTCCTAAGAATATATTCAGACAATAACTTTTTTTTTTCAGGCAAGACAATAAGCTTGAACTTCGGCATACTCTTGAAGGACATCAATTAGGAGTCGTCTCAGTAGATATCAGTGCAGATGGATCTCGTATCCTTTTTTCATTTCTGTTACTAAAATATTTTTTTGTCAAGGAATTGTGAAAAAAAAAAATCCTTACAATTTTTTTATTTTTTTTACTGCTGGAGACTGAAATAATCTGTATTTTAAAAGTAAAAAAAAATGGAATTTTATAATTTAAATAAAGTCATCTATTAAGTAAATTTTACAAGACTAATGACTTCAAACTGTCAACAATCATTAGAAACAGGAGTAGATTTTTTTCCTTAACATTAATTTAGTTGCAGCTTCGAGTAGCTTGGATAGTCATGTGAGAATATGGGATTTGGAAAGTGGTAAAATGGCCAAAAGTATAGATGCTGGACCAGGTATATTGGAAATATTTCAACTAAAATACAGTGTTAAGATCCACAAAATGCTGGTGTTTAAAATATAACGTAGGCTAAGTTATTTGTAGAGACGTTATGAATCATTGTAAAATATTTATAATTAGTTTTAATAATAACAAAATCTATTGATTAATTAATTATAATTCTTTTTTTTTTAATTTTATTTCTTTAGTTGATGCTTGGACCATTGCATTCTCTCCAGATTCTAGGTTTTTGGCATCTGGAAGTCATACAGGTTATAAATTAATTTTTTAAACTTAAATATTCATTTTTTAGAGTTTATTTTTTTTAAATATTTTATTGTGTATCTATTGAGCAACACCCATACATTGGGCCCTACATATTGGAGAAGGTCAAAGCCAAGTGGAGATGTGAAGGAGGAGGAATCTTCAATCTCATAGGAATTGTTCAATTTTAATTATGGTCATTAATAAAAAGAATTTAAAAAATATTCAAAAACAAAAAACAACTGATATTCAAAAAAATGAAATTTTAAAAGTAATTCACAGTTGAGAAAGAATATTTTGTGTCCAGAATTTTCTTTATAACAAAACTTTTCAATAATTGTGTAGAATTTTTTAAAATTTGTTTTTTGTTTAATGTTGTGTTCAGTGTCCATGTTACTTTAAGTGGGTTAAAAGCAGTAAATTCTGTGCATTACTTTTATCTACGTGCTGAGAACATATGAATTTGGGCTGAATATATTTTAGCATAATTTAAAAATGACTATTTCAATTTCACTGGTCTGTTTTAGTCTAATGCCAGATGCAACATAGCATATCATATTATTTAATTTGTGAATGTATTAGCAGTGGCGTAGCAAGGTATCCATGGGCAAGGGTTCAAGCGTATTTTTGTGGGCCCCCCACCCCACCCCAAGTAAGACGAATGTAAAGTGTGACAGAACAATTGAGTAATCTGAGTGTATGAGTTTGTTAACCAAGAGTCATTCTAATACTTTCTGCTTTATATAGATCTTGCTTCTCATTTTTCAACATCCACAATGCAATGCTAACTGCGCTTACAATTTTGTGTTGTATAATAAGCAGAACAATGTTATCGAATAATTCTAAGTTTCCTCTAATTGCTGCAGCTTCCATGCGTTTTTTATTCTTTGAGAAACAATAACTGCTTCGGTACATCAAATTATCTTAATCTCATTGATGTTAGAGCATTATCCCATGTGCATTATATACTATGCTCTTCCTATTGGATTCAAGACGCGCCTATCTTGAGTTGCTGTGAGCAAAAAACACATACGAGGTCCTAGAGCTCTGCAATGTCTTAAGCACAGCTGACGAAGTTTAAGTCATAGTTAACATAGAAATGCATTGCTCAACAGGTCTATTATCTCGTTTTGAATCTGCGGGGCTTTGTTTTCCTGTAAAATTTAAATTTTCATAGCAATTTTAAATAAAGTAAAGATTAGCCATGAATTTTTGTATAAATATAAAGGTGTAAAATTTCTTTAAGAACTATAAACTAAATACTAAGCATTGGTCAGAGTTCCATATACATATGCATAGCTCCAGATGTCTGGAGGGGGGGGGGGAATGCTGTTTGGGCGATATCGTTCCGACCACGGCTAATGCACAGGCATTCATCTCAGAAAGAAACTATAACATGATCATGTTTTTGTAAAAATATAGGCCTAATGATGTTAACTTTTATTTAAGAACTTGAACAAACGCGAAACATATTTTAATTATTCAATTCTCTAAAAGCTCAATCTGTTTTGTTTTTTTTCTGGATTTATAATGTGTTATAATGACTCTTAATGTTTGTTATTGTAGATGGTCAAAATTACCCTTTCTACTGTGTTAAGTTTCTAAAAAGTTATTCCAAATTGGGGAGCAGTTTATAAAAAAAATCTAGAAGATTCAAAATTTTAATTCGTGAATTAGTGTCATCCGTAAGTTCTCACGTGGGCCCAAACTAGTCAAGAGTCATGGTTACAAGCGCAATAAACCCCTTTGCGCTATTGTTGTTACTCCACAGACTGTGGGCCCAGGTTCATTGAACCCCTTCGCGCCATGGATGCTACGCCACTGTGTATTAGGGTTTTGAAAGAATTGTACGCACATTAATTGGGAGAGATTAAGGTGAATAAATAAGTCATTTTTGTGCAACCTTATAAAAGAATGGTGTTATGGAGATGGTTATAATATATCCATTCTTTTACAGGAAAAATTAATCTTTTTGGAGTTGACAGCGGAAGAAAAGAATCCTCAATGGACACAAGAGGAAAATTTACTCTAAGTTTAGCATATGTATGTATTTGTGTAGTAATTATAATGTTTATTTATACAAATTTTACTAGAAACACAGAAACTTGTTTTTTTCTAAAATAAAAACCTAACAAAAAAAAACCCTCCTAAAGTATATTTTATATGTAAAAAGACTGATTTATTCTTGTTCTATTAAATCTAAGGGCCACAGAAACAGATGCTCTTTACATCATCTGCCCAATAGATTGCAAGTTCTGAAAGTTTTTTTGTTTTTTATTACATTTTAAATTCTTAAGTATTTTTAATTATTATATTTTTTTTTTCTACATCAGAGCCCCGATGGAAAATTTATAGCTTCTGGAGCATTGGACGGCATTGTTAATGTTTTTGATATTACCACTGGAAAATTGATCCATACATTGGAAGGTAATTGCATACATTCACATTACTTTGAATGTTATACTTTAGCATTGTGATTTAAACAAAATTGATCTTCAGTTGGGGCTGAATATCTGATGTTTAACTCAGATCTATATCATTGTTGTTGTTTTTTTTATTTAAATGTAACATTCACCATTGCAAATCAATAAGATCTATCAACAGACACACTTACTTTTATTTACTTTTATAGACTGAAATTTAAACATAAAGTTTAATACCAATAATACTTTTTTAAAAATATCACCTAAATTGGGTCAAATTTCATCAGTTATTTTGAATCAATTATGTATTTTTTTTTTTTAATCAATTTGGATATTATATTTGTTTGTCGAACTTTCATGCTTCTAAAATGCTTAGTGCCCTATGGTCCAATCACTTTTGTGAACTAGTTAGGGAGAGGGGGGTACCAGGAAAAGGTTTCTGTGCTCCCTTTTGAAAGGCAGTTTCAAAGGCCTGAAGTCAAAAGTAAAGCTCCTTGATGGAAGGTACATTTCATATATAAAACAATTTATATTTATTGAGGTGTTGTTATTGACACACAAAAGTGTTTTACCTGACCCAAGAATGGGCTATGGGAGAAATGACATGTACAAGGTTTTAGACAGACAGACAGTGTCTTGATATAAGCTTGGTAAAAATGGTTTTTCGTAGAATATTGAAACTATAAACATTTTGGTTTTATCATTATTATTAAATTGAAGAGGACAATAATGATTAAAGTCTCAATAGATAACTCTGCTTGGTCAACCCTTCCATTTTTTATACCAACACTTCTATTTGTATACATTGTCTAATTTGTTTCAAATTTTTACAACTTCTCTTTTATTGATCAAAAGTTAAATAAAAATTTGTTACTGAAAGCAAGGGAAAAATACATATTGAAAATAAATTTATGACCATGATGATACCTTTTTATGTCCTAATATTTCTTTCATTTTTAACTAAATGAAAATGTTCAAATGCTTAAATATTTCAATCTAGAAATTAGGTCACAAATGTAAAACCCTCTGAGAAACCAGAT
Organism: Biomphalaria straminea; assembly: GCA_021533235.1. Taxonomy (NCBI): domain Eukaryota; kingdom Metazoa; phylum Mollusca; class Gastropoda; family Planorbidae; genus Biomphalaria; species Biomphalaria straminea. The sequence goes on from JADKLZ010079391.1 coordinate 9,665,996, forward strand.
ATGGATTAAAGCATAATCATGGGATCAATTTAAATTTATAAGTTCTTGTAGAAGACTTACATCCCTGAAGCTATTGTTCTTTATTATAGTATGCATTTTGTTTTAATTAAACTAAAGTTCAAGTTATTTTATTGACATGATCCAGAATTTTATTTTCCTGCATCATAATCAACTGAAGAAAATAGCACATTTTTTTTCCTTGGCACATCTGCAAAAGACCTGACAGCTCACCAGCAGTAAAGCTGGCTTGAAGAAGAAGAAGAAGCATCATAATCAACAGAGATGACACTGTGTATATATAATAGAGTAGTGACACTTACACACAAATCCTCATTCTTTTAACTTATTTAAGTATACATGAAAAATAATAAGGGTGTATAAAACTATGCATTTATCTATTTTTCTTTCCAGGCCATGCTATGCCAATTAGGTCATTGTGTTTTTCACCAGACAGTCAGTTACTAATAACAGCCTCAGATGATTGTCAAATAAAAATTTATGATGTGTAAGTAGTTATTATTAAAAAATAAATATCCTCTCATATGTATATTATTTACTTATTTACTCCAGACATACAAAAATTTTTTGCTTTATGATGAGCTTAGATGCTTACTTGGCTGACATCTCTGTTAAAACTACCAATAAAACTTTAATTTCTTTTTGTCTTGGTGTACATACATTACTAAGTATATTTAATCAGTTGGTTAATTCTATCCCTGAACGCCATTGTGTTATGTTTCAATTGAATATGATGTGTTTATAGTGCAAACAAGAAAAAACATTTTAAAACCATGATAGGGAAGCATTACATTTTTACAACTAGTCCACCTGCGGTATAGCATATGACACTCCGGAATGACCATGATCCAGAGGACTGCTAAATAGCAGGGATATGGAGAGATGTTGACCCGGATTGTAACCTCTAGGAGGGTCATGCGAACATTTTCGGAAGTGAATACTGATGCAAGCGGGAAGTATTTGAGACATCACCACCATTTCAGTCTCGCCACCATCAAACCCGGAAGTATTCAAGTTGGCAGCGTATTGTTGAGCACAGTGTTTGACTTTGGTTCTATGAGTAAGAACAATGGTGAGGGAGTTAGTTATCCCAATTTTTGCAAACAAAGCTTACAGACATCTTGCGAAGTTCGAGAGAAACAGTTTCGTTGATGCCCTTTTTCTTGAAATATGCAACTAATAGAAATAAACAGTCACCTGATGCAGGAATTTCAACTACATCGAAAGACTTGTTGACTCCACGAAATATATTGCGAAGCATTGGCTGTGGCTACAAATTCCAAAATCTGAACAAAGCTACAGTAAAATATGCAACTATTTTAATGACACCAGATATTGACATGTGTAAAAAAATACTCACATAAATGTAGTCAGTTATATAGAATGTATATAGTCATGTTCCAGAAGTCACCCAATGAAACATACTCAGCCCCAAGGATCACAGTAAACGGGCATCCCCTTAACGTGGTAGACCACTTCACATATCTTGGTAGCATAGTGTCAAATGACGCCTCACTTTCAAGGGAAGTTGATAACCGCCTGGCCAGGGCCAGCAGTGCTTTTGGACGCCTTCAGGCGAGAGTTTGGAAGAACAAATCGCTCCGCCTACCTACAAAAATAAATGTCTACCAGGCGGTGGTTCTCTCAACCCTTCTATATGGCTCTGAGACATGGACACTATATAGAACAGCTAAGACTCCTTGAGCGCTTTCACCAAAGGTGCTTGCACTCCATCATGGACATATGATGGCAAGACCGCACCACAAACAGCGATGTCCTTGCGAACGCTGGTATAGACAGTGTAGAGGGACTTCTTATGATCCGACAGCTACGCTGGGCAGGGCACGTATCCCGTATGGGAGACGAACGTATGCCAAAGGCAGTCTTTTTTGGTGAGCTAAAAGGTGGTCGACGTAACAGAGGCGCCCCACGGAAACGCTTCAAAGACCAACTTAGGCATCAACTTTCCTTGGCTGACATAGAGGAGGGCACCTGGCTGCATGCAGCGTCGGAACGAGACAGCTGGAGGTCACTCACAAAGGCCGCGGGATACACATTTGAGACCAAAAGAAAATCTGCCGCCGAGGACAAGCGCAGACGACGAAAAGAAAATCTAAACCGACCACCTGCGGACAATGGTTTTGCTTGCCCTGGATGTGGCAAAATATGTAGGTCACAGCTGGGACTGCACAGCCACGGGAAACACTGTATTCCTCACTAATCTTCGGACTCGAAGACAAGCCTATTATTATTATTATTATATAGAGAAAGATAACTTGTTCCCCCCCCCCCCTTTTTTTTTTCTGAGACATGCTCTCTGTCAGCATGAAAGTTATGTTGGGTAACTCTAGTCAGACTTGCAGAAAGAAAAGAGTTTTTGATTTTTGTGTGGTGTTCTGCATGGTTAGGCCATAAAGAGAATTATATTTATAGATTCTATCTTGATATTCCTCATGTTATGTTTCAATTGATGGCTGCCTGGTCGAGCGGTTTGCATGCTGGACTGTCGTTTTGATTTGTCGATGGTCCTGGGTTCAAACCCTGCCTGCTCCCATCCCCCGTCGCCCTGCGGGAGGTTTGGACTAGGAAGTAAACTATCTTCAACTCTGAAGGAACATCCGAAACATGTACAACATTTTACAATTGAACACATTTTAAGACCATGAAAGTTAGATAAAATTCTTTATTTTAATTTGTTTTGTTTTTTACTTAGTTTTAGCTGCTCTCAATAATTTGGTAACAAATGTGTTTGTTATTTAATTATATTAAAAGTTGTTATATTGGTCTAATTAAAGCAATTCTTTCAAGGTAATGAGGTAGATAATGAAGTTTGACTGTATATAATTGATTGATACAGAAGTTATTTATTTCTCTTTTGTCAGCCAACATGCCAATTTAGCTGGTACTCTCTCAGGTCATGGATCCTGGGTCCTTGGTGTTGATTTCTGCTCAGACAACACTCACTTTGTGTCAGGGTAATAATTTATAAGATTTAATCTTAACTCTTTCCCAGTTTAAGTAACATTTTTACCATTAGATTTCGGCTGATTTTAAATATTTTAAATGTACTATAGCTTTTAATATTTCATTTATTTATGTCGGTCAGAGTGTCTGAGTACAAAAGCAATCGGCTTCTAAACTGAGGGGTCGCAAGATTAGGATTTTGAACTTCTAGATATTGAGGGTGCCCCAGATCCACAAAACTCTGATGTGTGCCTGACATACATTGGGAAAGTAAAGGCTGTTGTTAAAGGAGCTGTCAGCCATAAGTTCCGATATGCTTTACATCATTCTCCCACGTAGATTGCAAGTCTTTTTTTTAAGAGATAATATTGATTTAAACATTTAAATGTTTGTGGGTGTTGAGTTCAAATCCCAGTTATTTTGAATTTCAAAATTTTTAAGGCATCCTTTAAGACACCAAACTCTAATGCGTACCTGACGATTGTTGGAAATGTAAGGAAGATTGTTTTTTGTGCTGACAACATGACACCTTAATTTTTTTTTTTTGTTATAAGTAGGTGATAGAAACGAGTGAACTGTTGTATGAATTGCTAAGCATGTAATAATGCAGTGGGTACCGAGTCACATAGTATGACTGGCAACACTATTGCAGACCTTTTGGTCCACCAGGGAGGGCAAATTCCACCCTCTGAATAGGCTATAAGTTTTCATCATGCTCTGGCTATATTTCAAAAAACAGAAATAATAAAGGGGTTTGAGTGCTGGGACAAGTCCTAAAAAGCCTGTGGAGTCTGGGAACGCATGAGGCGCGCTGATCTCACTTCCCAGTGGTGGATGCTGTCCAGGCCTGAGCAAGCTATTATAGCACAGTTCAAGACAGGCCACTGTCCTGTTGGCTCATATTTCTCACGGCTATGGTCAAATTTCGATTCATGGTGCCCCTGCTGTGGGGAAGAAGAGGAAACCGTGCCTCGTATTCTGCCCCAGACTTGCTGATGTCCATCTCGACAGGTCTGGGAAACCAAAAATTCTGGACCTGTATGGTGACATGTATGCACTAGGCAAGACAGCAGGGTTTCTGCCCATGGCTTTTGCAAGAGAGGATTTGAGCCTCTCAAGCCCTCACTCGAATGGAGTTTGATGATGATGAAGCATGAAAGGGGTACCTTATATTACAATGTTGTGACTGATTGGTAAAGAAGCTGCTGTTTGTAATGAATGAGAATTAAAGGCTCTACTGTCTTCTACAACCAGATCTTGTAGGAAGCGTTGTTTATGATATGTGTATGATTCCTGTAGGTTTTAGGGTTAGAGTTCCTATAGGTTTTAACTTTTGTGAAATTTTGTGTGTAGATCCTCGGACAAAACAGTCAAACTCTGGAATGCAGGAACAAGACAATGCATTCATACATTCTATGATCATTCTGATCAAGTAAGTGTTTTTGTGGTAGTCTCTATGTAAGGGTTATACTGGTAGTCTCAACATAAGGATTATGGTGAGACAGTGCTTTTTATGATATAAACATGATGAGACACAGTGCTTTTATGATATAAAAATGGTGAGACAGTGGTTTCATGATATCAAAATGGTGAGATATAGTGCTTCTGATAATCTGTCCATGAAACTATTGCTCACTGAAAGGTTTGAACATTACCTTTCCTGTTGTAATGTGTTTTGTTTTAAATGAATGCTATTATTTTTGGCTATATTTTTGAATCAATGACATTGTAATGTCATGTCTTGTTTCCTAACATCTTTCAGGTTTGGGATGTCAAGTACAATCCATCTGGTACCAAAGTGGTTTCAGTCTCAGATGACAAAAATATCCATGTTTATGATTGTCCTGTGTAACTAAATGTGGAAATTTGAGAATCTGTTGTACTGACTGAGTTGACCTGATACAACTGTCTTGTGTAACTGCTATCTGATTGTGCGTTAGTGTTGTATTGACTGAGTTGACTTGATTCAACTGTTATGTGTAGCTGTTATGTGATTGTGTGCAAGTGTTGTAGAGTTATAATGATAACTTTGATGATTGTTATTTGTTACAATCATATGTTTACAGATTATTTGTAGAATACATTTTGAAGCCTGTAATTCTGTGTTTTTATTTGATATTTTTTTTCGTAATCTGATATTTTATGTTTGTCGAAAGTTTACTGCCTTTTTTAGCGTCTCCCGAATAGGGAAAAGACGCTATTAGTTTTGTTTGGAATATCTGTCCCGTTTAGATCTTATTATTTTTTTGCTTACTTGTCACAATTGCTTACTGGTATATTAAAGTATCTCTCACGCATCGGTAGGCCTACTATTTGTTTTCTTGAGGTTTATAATGAGATGTTGATAAAGCTTTCTAATGCTTAAATTTTAAAACCACAAAACGAACTATACGAGATATAAAGACCCACTTGTATATCCATAGTTTCTGTTATGCTGTGTATATAATGAGTAAACTTTTGTGAACCCTGAACTTTTCTTTACCACGCACAGCTGTTATGCGTTTGTAAAACTTTTATAACACGCTGGTTATATGCGCGAATAGGCCTATTTAGAGAGCTAGGTAGGAAAACCAGTGACATGGCAGAATTTAAGTCATTGGTTAATATGCATGACTAAATGCACAACGCGTAGGACGTAATCATCTTCTTTTTTTGAAGTAACGTCTGTAACATACAAGATAAGAATGGTGTTTTTTTTTTAGTTTGTTGAGCACCCTGCTTTGATGTTGAGCCCTGTGCGTAGTCATTGTCTGCACAGCTTTAGATCTGGCTCTAGATTTCCTAGTTGGTGACGGTTTTGCTTTTAGTATTGGTCTCCCCAATTCCATACATCGTGTCAAGAGAGTTACTTATTTCAAACTAGAACTCTAGATGCTAATAAAATGGTGATTTCATTTCTGACTTCCTTGTTAGACAACAATACAACAACAACAAAATAGACAAGTCAAGGGATTGCAGCTTAGAAAGTTTAATTATAGCGATAATAAGTGCTAATTAATATAGAATATTTAAGAAAAAGAAACATTGCAACAATATATCATTACAACCGAAGGAGAAAAAACACTTTAAAAAAAAGATACATTTTTTTAAAAAGAAAAGTGACAACGGGCTGGCTATGTTGATAAAAAAAATATTTTCACACCAGAAATTATTCGACAAATATATCAAGACCATGAAGTTAACAATTTAGTTAAATAGATATCTTCAACGCTGTTTTTTTTTTTCCTGTTCTTTTACCCTGTGACTCCTACTTCCCAACTGGTGATTCTACAACCTATGATAAGATTTCCTTACATGGAAGAAAACTATAAATAGCTAGCTTTCTGATGTATCTGGTGTGCAAAACAAAGGAAGTGCTGAAAAGCTATTGTGCACTTTGTAGCACTGCAAAATCAAATTGTGAAAGCTCTTCCATTTGTAAACTTTATTTAGTTGGCATCATATACTAGCTAAATTTTACCCGGCTTTGCTCGGGTTTTTCTTTCTAAAAATTGCATGCATTTAGACCGTTTGAATAATTAATAATGACGTGAACAAAAAGATTATAATTTAAAAAATAAATTAATTCATCTAGTAATAAAAAAAAAAGATAGATTGTCTATGAAAATTTTAACCTTTTATTTTTTGTTAGGTGATTTTAACTTTCTGTTCAGATGTGTTTCTACCATTGTAAAAGAAATTTATTCAGTGTAGTAAAAGCTCCTGCTTGATACTGTGTTTAAGTAATCAGATCGAATGCCTGGTTCATATTATGCTGAAGTATCCCAACAGATAAAGTGAATGAGACTATCCGTACGATATGTAGCCTACACAAAAGTCAAACTCTGTGTTCTGTTACATAACATACACATAAGCCTGAGCTGCTTCTCTAAGACTAAGTGGATCTAAACTAAAGATATATTTTTTAAATGTGTACCGGTATTCTTATTTAAAGTATAGTCAAACGTATATTTAAGATAGTAAAATATTGAACTCTCAATGATCTAAATATAAAAATAACGCAAAATAGAGTTTATTCAATTTATTAGTCAAAAGCTAACATCTATTTTTTTAATTTTATTTAGAGCCCAAAGTTCATGACCTCACTACGCGTTGCCTTGGCCTTGGTGAATTCTGTAGGCGACAAAAAGCAATAAAATATATTTTATAATCAAATCGAAGGCGTGAATGTAATTTTTAATATAACATTGTTTGTTTAATTTTATGTAGCTCTAGATCTAAAATCTAAACAATTTGAATGCCACAGTAGTTATTATTGTAAAAGACTATACTATGAGCTTGTGTCGACCTAGATACATTTAGGTGTAAGCGTGTTGACGTAGACCAGTGGTTCCCAAACTTTTTTGTCTCATGGACCCCTTGACATGTTTTCTGGTTTTCCGTGGACCCCCTGATTGAGTTATATTGAATTTTTCAAAAATTCATAAATTTCAAATTACTCATTTTTGTTTAATAATTTCCAACCATTGACACGAGGAATCAAAAAGTAATTTTAAACAACATTGTAAGTTTAATCTTTTATTTTTTACAATAAATTTATTAACAAAATTGAAATTTAAACCCATTATGTAACATTAAATATGTATCTTTTACTATCACTAAACACATTAGAAACTTTTTGTTTTTAAAGGTTTGCAAGCTCGACTTCCATTGCTGCGGAGATTATTTCCCATATAGAGATTTGTTGTTTTAGTAAAAGGTTTCACAAAGAGGTTGCATCAGAACTATACATCATTATGAGGAGATAATAAGAAAATTTATGTTCCAGAAGCTCAAAATTGGGACCATTCAAATTTTCCCTTGGGATTGACAAAGAAGTAATGAAGTTCAATTTCAAATACTTTACCCTGTACAGTCTAAATTTCTTTTTGTTAAAGTTATAGCTAGACAAAACTACACTATGCCAATATAGTTATTAAATTAAATAAAACAATTTTTTTACACATACATCACGCACCCCTTTGTGCTGAGAATTAGTTCTGCTGTAATTTGGTCCTCTCCTGGTGCTTTGTGATTTAACTGATGAATGTTCTTGTCATTTTGTCTTCACATTTGAGCAAGTAAATGCGTATTTAGCTACTCAAAACTGCGTTGATAACCAATTGAAGATATTTCTGCAATCTAAATCTACTTCTTTTTAGTTACTTAGTGTATTGGAACACCCAGGTACACTATCCGTAGTAGGACCGTAGTAGGACCCAACCATGAAAGGTGCTCCATTTGCTGCTACTGATATAACAGTTACAGGGTTTGCCTTTTCTTCGAATGATTCCTTCAAAGCAACAAATGTGTATTCGACTTTATTGTAAATTATCAGTTTTCACAAGAAATTTTTTCATGAATTTCTTTATTTATAAATAAACGAACATGTGTCCAAAAAAAAATGCTTCATTACATGCACAACTTGGTTTATATATACACCTTTGAAATATTTCTTGCTTAGAAGAATTCTTAGCAAATATCAAATGCAGGTTTGTGTACAAAAGTTTTAAAAACTTCAGCGGCTGGCTAAATCATTCATTTTTATGCCGATTGTATGTCATTTTCATAATTTTGCAAGATATTTAAAGAACCATTATATTTTCCTTAAAATTTGAATTTGTCAATTGTAGATCTTTTCTGAACTTTATCATGGAGTGTTCAATAGTTTTTCAAATCTTATCTGGGTGACTTTCTCTAAAACGATCCTCCAGCTTAGGTGGTTTCATGGTGTCATTACATAAAATGTTGTGAAATAAAAGACACATAGGCAATATAAGTTCGACGGAAAAGAAGAAAAAAAATTAAAATTAACACCACCGTCTATTTTATATTTAGACTCAGCCATGTTAAATATTAGTTATCTCTAGACCAAATTAAGCTATTTAAATGAGGTATTAAAATTTAAAATATGTTTTTCATTCCAGCTGATATACTCATAGGTGCGCTAGCCAGACTTGCGATGCGCATGGTGAGGTCGTAACATTGCCCCCGTCTTAACACTTTTCGTCCCGAAAAGAAAAACACTGCAGCTGAGGTTTGACAGTTCAGGTGGACGTCGATCAGTGGGAGCCACAGGCGGTAGGGTGCCTGTTGCCCACGAATCCATCTGCACAGTTTTCCGCAGCCGTCGTTTTCTCTTTCTCCAGTTGACCAGGCTGTTGTTGAGGTGATGGCTTGACCGTTTGACACTCAACGAGATAGTGTCGAGCACTGTTTTCTTCAGCACAGCCGTTGATCGGACACGCCGTTTCAGCAGACCCTTCCTACAGACGTCTCTCGTGGGGACTACAGGTTCAACTTCAGCCACGTTGCAAACCAAGTCCAATGCGCCGCAGTCATCCTCAGCCAACAGTCTCACGTCCAGGAGATAGGTCTCTTCAAGTTCAAATGGAAGATGTCTTCCTCTTGACAGCTCCGATGTAGTGTGGGTTGACTGACATTCATTTATGCCAAAGTCAATAATGATGTCAGAAGTACCCATATTTTGTTGATGGATTTCTTAACATCCACATTCAGAGTGTGATGCACCGCACGTACAGTTCATGCTCAAGTTCTGGATGCAGTTGTCGAGCTTCACATTTCCTTGGTGAGCACCGGCAGAGAGGGTGAGGTCTTTAAGGTCTACAGCAACAGGCTTAGACGCAGACCCAACGTTGTATCGATCTGTCCGGCTGATTGGGGTAATGGTAACAGGTGCAAAAGGAACAAACGCTTCGGGCACATAACAGACTTCAGTTTCTTCATGTCTCTCTTTCCGTTCGAGATCGTCGCAGCAATCGTTGTCACGTTTCTCGTCTTTAAAGTCACAACCACAAGACTTGCCCACAACACAGACACAGACGGCGCTCCAATCCCCAGAGTCTCCGTCACCACTGTTTGTGCAGCCACAGTCCTGACCATGCAACTTCTTCACCAACGAGTCCACAGGCAACGGCTCCTTCACCAACAAGTCTATTCCTCCTTTTACTTGCGACTCAATTTGATCAATTTGGTCTATTTGGCCTTCTACTTGTGATACCATTTCATCTACCTTGTTCCCCATACTGTTCATTTGTTTACACATTGCATCAATACCTTCATGCATCTTGCCAATGAGCTCATAAATATCCGGTTCTATTTCAAACAAGTAAGTATCCGGATCTTCTTCTTCATCTAACAAGGCTTGCCGGAGACGAGCTGTAAGCACCCCCTTGGTACCACCACTTAGCAGATATCGGTTACGGAGCTCCTTTCTAAGCTCTTTAACTGATAGTTGGTCTAATGTTTTCAACGATGTCATTGTGTTTAAATCCTACCTCGTCTGGTTGAGTTGCCTATAAAATCCTCACTACTGACACCATTGTAATAATCTAAGAGACAAGGCCAACTCAACGAGACATATATTTATTCACAAGACATCACAGGAACACAAATAACATCTTCATTTAAACTACAGTGTCTCTATTTCCACTTCTAGCCTTGGGCGGAAATTGTTACTCTCTTGTAAACATCTTGTTATAGTCCGTTCACTAGAGGTGCGCTAGCCAGACTTGCGATGCTCATGGCGAGGTCGTAACTATATAATAGGTGATTTGATTAATGTGAGATTTATATTAAACTCAATTCCTTCTTAAATGAGATCCACTCTCGTGGACCCCCATTTGCATGTCGTGGACCCCCAATTCTTTTTTTCACTTTCGTGGACCCCTTGGAAGTCCTCGTGGACCCCTTGGGGTCCATATGGACCACTTTGGGAATCACTGACGTAGACACATTAGCCGTATTTCATTCATTTCATCATCATTCATTCATTTCGTACGTCGTTATCAGGTCTAAATGCGCATAAGTAAATCTTAAATAAAAAAGTAAATTGAAATTAAACCAAATTGGTAACGTTAACCTTAAATGCTTAAAAAAGACATTGGAAAGTAAATTAATTGCATTATGAAAGTAGTGTATTAGTTCAATAATATCCTTTTATAATTCGCGATATTATGACCTCTGACGTTAACTTCATTCGTATCACTACGCGGCCCCAAGTAAGTGTGTCAGTGCGGCTAAAGCTATTCGCATTTAGAGCGAACGACTGTATGTAAAAAAAAAAAAAAACTGTTTTGTAAACTCAAATTTTAAGGATGTTATCCGCCGCCCGCGGGTCTTAATTTGCGTATCACTGTCGATATAGTCACTGACAGTGTTTTGTAAACAATAAACAACAAAACGAAATAATAATGCTGTAAGAAAGCGTATGCGTGAGTATAAAAAATAGCATTAATGAAGCTATCAAAATAGCTAATCGATCTAAATCCGTTTGTTTTATAAAACATTTGCTTAAAGGTTTACATATATCTAGATCTAGAGTCTAGATACTATTTTATAATAGATGTAGACCTACTATCGTAAGTGTGAATGAAATGGCCCAAGAAGCTTAAATATTGTATATGTGTATATGTAATATCCCCCATATAGAGCCTCATGTAGCCTCTCTAACCATAGTGTGTTTACATAGCGGTGTGCATGACACATTAATGAATGACAAAAAGCGATAACATATATTTTATAATCAAATCGAACGTGTGAATAATAGTTTAATTTTATGTAGATATAAATCAAGAATCTAAAAATAAAACTTGAATGCAATTGTAGTCTAGTCAATAACTAAACACATTGAGCCAAGTAAATGACTTAACAGTCTGACCTAGATCTAGCTACATGTACACTTTGTTAAGAGGTCTAAATGCGCATAAGTAAACCTGAAAGAAAAAAAAAGTAACCTTAATTTACGCGATATTATGATAATAGTTCCAATCACGTAAAAGGTGACGGGGACTTCATCCCCGGTCACTTCATACCCAGTCATTTCATCCCTGGTCACTTCATCCCCTGGTCATTTCATCACCTGTCACTTCATCTCCGGTCACTTCATCCCCCGGAGAATAGATCTATATAATAAATAAAATTAAAACAAAAACAAATAATAAAAAACGATTTATTGAATAATCAAATTTATCATTTTTAGCGGCCCCAAAAGGGGAATAGACGATTTAGTTTTGTGTGGTCTGTCTGACTGTCTCGTTTAAATCTCAGAAACTAGAAAAGAAAATGAAAATTGTAGGCCTACATGACATTTTAGATCATTCATAGTTCTGATGCAACGTTTACTTTTTCATTTTCCAAAAATGAAACATCTTTTATTATAAAGGAAAAACCTCGGGGTAGGTAAGTTTTTTTTTAAAAAGTTCAGACTTTTCATGATTAACTCAAGCGTCATTAATAAATTTGCGCATTGGTATAAAACATTTGCATCTAAGGTCACAATGGGAAAAGTATCAATGGATCATTTTAAAATATATTTTCCATTCATAGAATGGAATACTGATTCAAATGTAGCTTTTAAAAAAATAATTTTAATACGAACTTCGTAATAATTGCAGGCCTAAGTTTAAAAAAAGACGAACTATTTTTATAGCGCGAAGTTTTGACATATCCTCATTATAGACTTGACAACAATGTAAATTAGACAAAATGGAGGCAAGATGTAGATGTAGATTTAAATGCATTAAACAATTTGAACAAAATTTACATCTATAAATTATTAAGGAAATAGCTTGTCTCCATACTACTTAGGGTGCAGATTTATTTTTTATCTTCTTCTTATCATATAAGTCAAAAGATGGCTCAATCATTAGTGATCGTGCACTGCAAATGGAGCGTTGGGTGGAGCACTATGCAGAACTTTATCAGATTGAAAATGTCATCTCGCCAACTGCTTTATCTAACTTCCCACCACTTCCAGTTTTGTGCGAATTAGACGAAACACCCTCTGTAAAAGAACTGAGCACAGCCATTGACATGCTTGCACACTGTCACGGATGTGTGTGTGTATGTGAGTGTTATTAATTAGCTTTATAACTATTATCAAGGCTCACTGATAGACTTGACAGAGACCAGACAAAGGTTAGGGCAATGTTTGTCTTGTAGAACGACTGATACGGGGGTCTCGACAGACAGACAATTATTAATGTTAGTTAGGCGGGAAGCTAGATACTTAGCCTATATATATAGAAGTTTGGGATAGACCGGGACAGCGCCATGTAGTTTAGCAGGGGCGTATGTCAGGCGTTTTCTGGTGAACGACCCATACAGACTTTGGGAGCAAGTCGCCGAGGTTGGCTCGCGATCTTGGCTCCAAGAGGTGTGAGTTGTTTGCCAGAGAAACATGTAGGAATTAGTTCTATAGGACCAGGGTAAGAAAATGTTTCTATTAGTTATTTATCTAGCTTTAGATGTTAGGTGTGTATGAAGTAATAGAATGGCGCTTAAGCTAGTTCTTAGCGATATTTCGATTATTTATTTATTTAGAGTGACAGTCCTAGATGACAAGTCTTGGTGGTGATAGTCTTGGGGATGGCAGTCGTGGTGATGACAGTCTTGGTGACAGAGTGACAGGAAGTCTTAGTCGAGAGTTGCAGCCATAGTCAGAAACAGAGACGGTACTTATAGAGGTCTACATGTGGTGTAACATTTGCCTATTACGCAAGTAAATATCTCTCTAGTGTTGAGCGGACTGTGACGTTGGGCTACAGGTTCCGTGCAGAGACTAGAGAGAGAGAGAGACAAGCGAGAGAGAGAGTTCGTCGTGACCTACAGCCAAGTATCTATGTCTATGTGATTAGTAAATGTTAATTATAGAATCACATGAGTAAAACTATATAGTATATAGTGCATTTTAATAAGAACCTCTTTTTGTTATGTATTGTACTGTCTTATTATATGAAACTATAGCAGTTAATTAAATACTTATTTTTAGAATGCAAATTTGTGTTCAGAGATCATAATTTATATCTTTATTGAATATTGTGGTCTTTAATGTTATCGTAATCTTTAAGGTGTGTTTTATAAGTTAAATTACATAAGTGAGAATCATCCTAGACGAATAACAATCAAGAGCCAATAAGATAATGAGGGGGTTCTTGACACACACGGGAAAGCACCCGGAGGAGATGGTATTCCTGATGAAGTCATTCAGGCTGGGAAGCATGCCCTAATCAAGCCACTCCATGATCTGCTAAGTTTGTGCTGGGAGCAAGGAATGGTCCCCCAAGAATTGAAGGATGCCAACATTGTAACAATTTACAAAAATAAGGGCGACCGCACCGACTGTAACAGTTATAGAGGCATCTCACTCCTTAGCATAGTTGGGAAGGCTTATGCCAGAGTAATACTGAAGCGGCTGCAGATCTTGGCAGAACGAGTTTACCCAGAATCGCAGTGTGGCTTCAGAGCTGGTAGATCCACAACAGATATGATCTTCTCCCTACGGCAGATACAGGAGAAAAGCAGAGAACAAAGGCAGCCCCTCTTTATAGCCTTTATTGACTTGACCAAGGCGTTTGATCTTGTCAGCAGAACCGGCTTGTTTGATGTATTAGAGAGAATCGGCTGTCCAAACAAGCTACGGAAACTAGTGTCAGCTTTCCATGAAAATATGCAGGGCACCGTACAATTTGACAGTTCCGCCTCTAGGCCATTCTCCATCAAGAGCGGAGTAAAACAAGGATATGTTCTGGCTCCACTACTATTCGGCATCTTCTTTTCGGTTGTACTCACCAGCGCTTTCAAATCCCTGGAAGATGGAGTATATATCCACAGTAGATCTGATGGAAAGCTTTTTAACCTAGCACGCCTTAAAGCCAAAACGAAGAGACGGCGTATCTTGCTGTTTGCCGACGATGCCGCACTCATATCTCATTCACAAGAAGGATTGCAGAGGCTTGTGAATGCACTGGCAGTTGCTTGTCAGGAGTTTGGACTTACAATTAGTCTCTCCAAGACTGAAATCCTGGCACAAGATGTTTCAGAAACACCAGTGATTTACATCGGAAATCACACACTTACGGTGGTGCAAGAGTTCACATACTTGGGAACAACGATAGCCAGCAACCTTGACTTAGACAATGAGCTTACAAAAAGAATAGGGAAGGCATCTGCAGCAATGGCAAAACTCTCTAAGCGTGTGTGGGAAAACACCAAATTGACCACGGCAACAAAAATCCTTGTCTACAATGCCTGCGTCCTAAGCACACTCCTCTATGGCAGTGAGAGTTGGGCAACCTACATGCGTCAAGAACACAGATTAAATGGCTTCCACCTACGTTGCCTGCGACGCATAATGTGCATCTCCTGGAGGGATCGTGTCACCAACCAGGACGTTTTGACACGAGCCAACATGCACAGCATCTATGCTCTCCTTCAACAGAGAAGACTACGCTGGCTGGGTCATGTCACGCACATGCCAGATGGAAGAATCCCGAAAGACATCCTATACGCTGAGCTAGCAGAGGGAGCCAGACCTAAGGGCCGCCCAAGATTAACTTACAGAGATGTCTGCAAGCGAGACATGAAGGCAACGGGCATCGACCAAAGTATGTGGGAGGAGATAGCCCAAGACCGAACAGCATGGAGACAGACTGTGCGTGCTGGCACGAACTTTGCTGAATGCAAAAGAAATGAAGCTGCATCGGCCAAGAGAATGAAAAAGAAAGCTGCCCTGCTGTCAGCCAGTCCTAAAACTGAGGAATATACATGCAAGAACTGTGGCAAACTATGCCGATCCAGAATTGGCTTGATCAGCCACTCCAGATTCTGCCCTGTCTCAAGACGTAACCAAAGCCAGTGACTCATCTCGGCGCATCCATTGTCTTCTGAGACAGAAGGAGCCATATATATCATATAACATACAGACGTTACTTTAAAAAAAGGTGGTTACATCACACGCGTCATGCATCTAGTCATCAGTTGACTTAATTAAATTCTGCTAAGCTACTGGTTTTATCTGGTTGGCTCAAGCTACCATGTAAACAGTAGTATCACATTAAGAATTGAATCTGATGCGAACAGCATAGTGCACTATTAGTAGACCTACTAATCCTAATTATAATACTAAATCTAGTAATTTTAAGATTAAACGTGTAAAGTCACACGAATTCTAGTCTAAATCTAGATTCTAAACATTTATGCATCTAGAACTAATCTAGAAAACACACATATAACAATCTGAACATTAAAAATAAAATAAAAACATCTCTCCTTTGGGGGCAAGTTGAATTACACAGAAAGGCCTTAAAGCACTGTTGCTTGTGTGATAACAGCTGTTCAATTAGCACATTGTTTTCGTTAAACCTATCTTGGTGCTTGCGTTTTGGCTGACTAAGGACACTGCTGGCCAAAGAGTACACTGCATCCCTGTTTTATTCCAGTTTTTTTTTCTACATCCTTATCAAGTGCCGGCTTTTAAATTCACTGTCTAGTTTGTTGATGAGCTCTTGCTTGATGTCTGGGTTTGTGAGCTTACCAATATCTAGATGCTTTGCATGCTTGCATTCTTGAGGCCGTCTAGGTGGTTTGAAGCTTAATTTCAGCTTAGAAAGGAAGGATTAGGCGTCGATCAGTTCAGCAGTCCGCTCCGCATAATGCTTTGGTGACTTTGACATCTTGTCTGTCAGAGTGTCTGACAATGATGAAGTCTATTTGATGACAATGCTTAGACCTGGGATGCATCCATGATGTCTTTTTTTCTATTTGGTAACTGGAAAAGAGTATTTGTTACAGTCAGCTTAAAGGTTGAGAAGTACTTAATAGCTGCCGCTACACGCTTCAGAATATCTCTCTGCTACTGTTGATTTTTTAAATTTGCCATGAGACAAGTGACAGTTCATCTGATTCCGCCTTTAGCTTATCTTCTTCTAGCTTCCACTTCTAAAGAACTTGTCTGTGGTGGACTCCTTCATGCTCTTTCAGTCTCTCAAGTTTCTTTTATTTGGTGAAACCAACTTCAAACCAGACATCCCAAGTGTCGGTTGTCAATTTCCTCTTTTGGAGGCTCTCTAGTGAAGCATGATGTCAAAATTCGTGATTTATTTTTTTGGTAAACTCTATTTGAAACAGATACCGTTCATCTTTGTTTTGAAAAAAAAAGCTACCCTTTAAAACAATCTTTGCTCGCAGTTCGTCACATAAGATATAGTTCCATTGCTGTTGCAGTGACCAATTACGTGTCTGCCCAGAACATTCCTCCAGATTTTCCAACCAGAATCTACCCTGGTATTGAAGTGGCCCAGTTTTATGAGATTGTTTGTTTTGGACGTTTTGTTTATTGCAGAGTTTAGCTCCGTGTAGAAATTTTCTTGCTTGTTAGAGTTGCAAGTCGCCTTGACATAAGGGGTAGACGTAAGGTCATTAGACGGTCATTTATGTCTTTTGGTTATCTCGCTAACTTGTTGACTGATTTGGATTTCACCTCGAAGCGAACACCAGCTTCACTTCTTTCCTCGCTATTTTTGCCGATCCAGAAGAACGTGTAGCCTGCGTGAACATCTGATAACTTTCCTTCATCAGCAAGTCGAGTTTCACTCAGGGCAGCAATATCTATATTGTATCTGGCTAGTTCACTTGCTACGAGAGCAGTACAATGTTCAAGACGGTTTTATTCAGCACGGTCGCTGAGAGTGCGGACATTCCAGGTGCCAAATGTGAGTTCATGTGTTTCGTTTTGTATGGGGTTCTGTAGTCACAATCATGCGTAATTACATAGTCTCTGTCTTCATATTTGACTATTCTGTTTTAACAGTCACATTTTCGTAGGAAAAGGGAAGGGGGCGGAAGAGTGAAAAAGGTTGATCATGAAATAGTCCTCTCTCCATTTTATAACTATTGCCAATTATTGAAATTTCTATTTGAGAATTTATGGCGTTTCGATATATAAGAATTTTTGATATATTTAACATATTTTGTTGTAAACATTACATAATTATGTAATTAAAATAAAATACAAAAGAAAAAAAATGATTGGTTAGTTCGAGGATGCTCTTGCATCTATCCCCCCTCCACGTTCCCACATAATACCGAAAGATCTCTTTCAAATGAAATTTACTAATGATTCAATTTAATCGAGCCCCCACCCCAACAAAAAGACCAACATACTAGAGACATAATCTAAAATATTGGTTTAAATATAAATAATTTGTAAATATTATTAACATTATTAACATAAGTAAAGTGTTTGTATGAAAATTTAGCAATTTTTTGTACTAAAACTCGTTTGAGTGTCGGCCGAGTGGGGGTTGAGGCAGTGACGATCGCCCCTACCGCCCAACCCCCTGGATTCACCAGTGCCCTGAAGGGTTCATTACTAATGAGTTGGAAGTTCTCACTGGGTCAGCTAAATAAAGGCAAAAGAACTAAAACGTCAATTTCTTTCTAACGATATTGACATTTTAGTAAATGAGTAAGTCAATTTAGAATCTACAATTTGGGTTAAGGACTGATTTGCATATAGATAATGCATTCTGTGGCATTTTACGTCTCTAGAGACGATCTTTTCCCCTTGCAAGCTCTTGTGTGACTAAAGAGGCCGATCCTTGATACACAGCTGCGATCGCAGGTTGGGCATATGTAGTCACCAGGCGCCGTTGCACTTTCACCCTTCTTTCTGCTTCTGTTGTGTATGGCATCTGCAATCAAAGACCCCTTCTTTATGCTCTCTCTCCAAGTGGATCTATCTTGTGCCACCTCTTCCCAGTTGCTGGTGTCGATCTTAAAGAGCTTCATGTCCCGTTTGCATACATCTGTATAACGTAAGAGTGGACGACCAGCGGCTCTTCTGCCTTCTATTAGATCGCCATACAGAATATCCTGTGGGAGTCGACCTAATAATAATAATTTAATAATAATTTTATTTATAAAGCGCTGTTAACAAACAAAAATGTAGGCTCAAGGCGCTGTAAAGACATTACAAACACAAACACGAGACATGACAAACTAATCTAAAAAAGTTCTAAACAGATAGGTCTTGATGTTCTTCTTAAAGGTGGTGTAGCAAGTTGTCTGTCTGAGTTCAATGGGGAGTGAGTTCCAAACCTTTGGTCCGTGAACTGAAAAAGCCCGCTGACCGTAGCTTTTGAGGGAAAAACGTGGTACCACTAAAAGTGTTGAGTCCATTGAGCGTAGGGCTCTCTGTGGGACATATGGAGTAATCAGTTCGCTAAGGTACAAGGGCATCTCATTGTTATAAATACACTGATGGCAAAGTGTGGCGACCTTGTAATCGATTCTTGCTTTTACGGGTAACCAATGGAGCGCGCGCAAGAGCGCAGTAGCAGAATCTCGTCTTGTTTTTTTAAGAACTATTCGTGCGGCGTTGTTCTGAATACGTTGCAGCTTGGCTATTTTGTCGTCGGGTATACCTGCTAGCACGGCGTTGCAGTAGTCAAGGCGGGAGAGTATGAATGCCACAGCTAGCGTTTTTGTTGACTCCGTTGTTAGGTATGGTCGGATCAGGCCTAATCTGCGCAGCTGCAGATAAAGACCCTTGCAGAGCTGCTTTATGTGTGAGTCGAAAGATAGTGTTGAGTCAAAGAAAACTCCAAGATTCCGGACTACATGGACATAAGAAACCTGGCAGTTCGTAATAAAAAGAGAATTCGTGCTCTTGACTTTTGAGATGTTGTTCCGAGTGCCAATCTTGATTATTTCTGTCTTGTCTTCGTTCATCTTAAGCTTATTCTCAACCATCCAATCGCTCACCCTGGCAACGGTACCACTGATTTTTTCTGCCAGATGCGACACCTCTGAGGGTACTGAGGAATCGTATAACTGTGAGTCATCGGCAAAGAAATGGTATAAGATGCCTGTTGGCCGTATGACACCGCTGAGCGGATATGTATACATAGTGAACAGTACTGGGCCTAGAACTGATCCTTGGGGTACTCCGTACTTCAAGAGTAAGCTTGTTGATTCTGTCCCACTAACAACGACACTTTGGGTGCGTTCAGTCAGGTAGGATCCAAGCCACTTTAGGACGATTCCTTCTAAACCAAAAGTGGCAGAGAATCTGGCCATCATAATGTCATGGTCAAGCGTATCAAAAGCTGAGGACAAGTCCAGCATGGAAAGAATCGATATGTGGCCTATGTCGGAATTGTGAAGTAAGTCGTTTAGTACCCTGACCACTGCTGTCTCTGTGCTACGGCACTTCCTATATGCAGATTGAAATTCTTCCAAAAGACAGTACTGTTCAAGAAGAGAAAGAATTTGTGCTAACACGATGCGCTCCAAAAGCTTTGACAAAAAGGGTAGATTTGATACCGGGCGATAGTTTTTTAGACCTACTGGCATTCTACGAACGTGGCCAAGCCAGCCAAGGCGTCGGCTGCTGATAACAGAGCGGATGTCCTGGCAACCTGCTCTTTGTAACACCTCGTTGGTTATCTTATCTTGCCACCTTATTTTAAAGATCCGCCTTAGGCATCGGAGGTGGAAGACATTCAGCTTTTTTTCCTGCCATGAGTATGTTGACCACGTTTCACTTCCGTATAGCAAGGTACTCAATACACAGGTCCGGTAAACTAGAGCTTTAGTGCTGTTAGTCAGCAATATGTTGTCCCAGGCTCTTTTCAGAGATGGAGTGACCTCTCCATTGCTGGGGGAAAGCCTGGGCGGTAAATTTGCGAATGATGGGCTGCCCACACGTCAGCACACGCCTCTCTTCCATACTGACCGGGTCCAAAGGGATGGCAAGCCATCACAATTTGGGGACAGGTGGCTGCAGGAGTTTGCCAAAGGGCAGTAGTCTTACTACTGTCCCCCCGCCTACGGGGCTCCAGGACCGGATTTTCTGTTAGGGTTTACTCCCTTAGCCTTAGACCTTACTGGGACACACACAAGGCAGTGCGGCTATTAACCTATAGCTAGGGGTTTGGTTTGTGGGCAGCAATGCGTGTCCGCACGCCGACGGGCCATGCCTGCCTCACATCTTGGGGCCAAACCTCCTCCGAGACCCTTGCAGTTTAGCCTGAGACTTCGCAGCCTCAGTTTCCATCTGCCACCACGAGGAGGTACTGCATAGGACTTGCTGTGGAGAGGCTATGTACTGGCAAGGGAGACTTACAAAATTGCTCCCCTTTCACATATGCTAGCCAGCGGTGGCAACAAGATTGTTACCACACTAGACGCATCACACAGCCTTTGGACAGACATAGATAATGCATTAATACGAATAACCATGTAGACGGCTGTTTGGTCGTAGGGTATGTGATTCGAGCTGTTATCACGATGGGCTCGAGTTCAGACCCTTCTTGATGCCATCCCATCACGTCCTGCAAGAGATTTTAGGACGTAATAATCTTGAATCTTGAAGTAACGTCCTAAACTTATAAAACACAAAGACATATACACCTTCAAATAGTTCTGAGATTTACGTAATTTTAATTTTAACACACTGACACAATTATGTTTGTAAAAAATGCTTACCTGTGTAGAGAAACTGAGGAGATATATATATATAATTGTTAGTGTTAATTTAAAATGAATTTCTTCTAATTATTCAGCATCTATATATATATATGTCTCAAAAGACAAGCACAAAAGTTCAAACACACAACAACAAGTAAGCAACAACAACAAGTTAATGGGAAGATCCCATGGCGTAGCATGGTGTGAATGGAAAATGGTGCATCCCAATCCGGACTTTTTTGTGATCGAAAGGGGTGTATATAATTCTCTTCTTCTCAATTTGTCATAATATTAAAAGTATTTCCAGATTATTGTGTCGTAAGACTATTGATACTAGAACAACAATACACAAATAGAGTCTACTCTCAGGTTAGACTTTAGAAGTACTTTAATTAATATCACAAATTACGCACATTCGTTCATTGGACATGATTACGAAAGATAACTCTATTTCTAGATCTAGATCTAAAACTCGAATTCGACTCTACGATTATAGAACTTCTCTTCGCAAAGATAGTTTCATGCTTTAGCACATGAACATACTAATTATAGTCCATTCATTTCATATTTTAATCAAATTAACATTCAAATATGTTTTTCTAAAGCATTGTTACATGAGTGCAACTCTATTCTTAATATCGCGTAAATTAAGGTCAATTAGCCATTTTTAGCTCCATTCATAGAATTTTTTATTCATGAATTCACGCTTTTACTTATATTAAGTAAATGGGAAGATCCCGTGGCGCAGCATGTTGTGAATGGAAAATAATATATCCAAATCTGCACTATTTTCAGTCATAAAATAACATAGCATATTTTTTTTTTACTTTACTTTTACTTTAAAAATATTTTAATAATGTCCGGAGATTTCCAGGACTTTTTCGTAGGCCTATATTTAATAACATTTCAGGAGATTTCCAGGGGCCTCCTGATAAATCAAGAGGCCGCAGGATACCTGTTATATGTTATAAAAGGTTATGAAAGGTTTTGCTTTTGCGTCACGCTGTTTTGTAGCCCCACTCTCGTTAACTCGGCATGGGGGCAGTTCCCATAGAAATAATAACATTTTTTCTATTTCACAAATAAAAAAATATGCCATAATTGTACAATTTCTTCTGACGAAAAGACATACATTTAGGTTTTTTGATACATTTTCCCATCTTTGCTATTCACTCTTATATCACTCCTTAAGAGCGGTTGGTTTGTTGTTTTTTTTAATTTAGAATAGCATGTTTCCATTGGATTGAGGAAAGATTAATTGAGGGGAAATAACACGAGTGTGAAGTTTAATTCTGAAATTGTAGAAGATAAACCCGAATAATGGACAATTCTAGCATTATTAAGGATAATAATTGAATCTGCTGTATTTAATAGTTTTATTCGTCGCAACAAAGAGAGTAATATTCTTATTTTTTGCTCATGTTTGATCTCTTTTGAAAGGAAAATAAATCGACATCGAATCTATTTGTAAAACCAGCTTTAAAAAATTAACCTCTGTCGGACATAAATATTTTAAAAATGACACAAACATTTACATACTCATAGACCTAGATCTCGATTTAGTCTTTGTTATAAATTTAATCCATATATGTTAAAAAAAGACACCTGTTGACACTATTTGTCAATCAAATATATTAATATATGTATTAACAAACAAATTTCGGACACCCGTTTGCCCCCCCCCCTAAGAGGGATCTTCAAAATCTCCCCCTCCTACCCTCCTTAGCTACGTCACTGTATAGATGTCTTCGCGAGAGGCGTATGCAACAATATAGGTTAAAACGATTTGAAGAAAGCATTTTAAAACATCTCCTCTAGTGTGATACTTCTGCCTCTTTATTATTAAATTTTAATATGGCCCTCGACTTTTTGTTTAACTAAGATGAAAAGTCGCTGCCTCGAAATCAGACTTCTCGCCGAATATTCATTCTATATTTATCTCCAGAAAGAACTTTTTACAACGCTTTACAATTTTATTGGCAACACTATTCCCAAAAGTAAAACACAACAAAAACCAAACAAGGGACTCATTAAACATAGAGTTGAAGCTAGGTGCTGAAACAAGATATGAGACATACATATATTGAACATAAATGAATAGCAGCAACGGGGACTAAGTAGTGAATTAATTGCTACGGATGCTGCGGAATTGGGGGTGGGATGACTGTGGCATGTGACCTTTGACCACTCGGGTGGTAATTTGCATACGGGCGGAGTGACTCTAGACAAGAAGAATGTTTTTATGACATTCGGATGGTCTAAAGGTTAACTTCGCTTTATGCGTTAAAGCTAGGCGGTGGTGCCGTTTCCGAGGCCGCAGGTTCGGGCCTCAGTCTACGCAGTCCCATATTTTCGTAGCATTTACTTTCTATGCTTAAAAACTTTGTCCACGGTGCAGCTATTCATTTATGTTCAATATAAGGGACTCGTGAAATTACGTTATATCGATTTGGATCCTAAACATAAATTTAAATTACTATTAAATGAAAATTAAAACTTAAGCGCTGTGTTATAATTCTAAGTTACTTTCATTTTCTCATTGTGAGAGCCTACATCGCCTCTCTATGTCCCCTCTATGCTCGAAGGAAAATTTTGTGATATATGGGGTCGCAACTCGGAAATGTTTGAGAAACACTGTCTTAATGTGTTTTATTTCAAGCAGGGCCGGATTAAGACGATTTGGTGCCCTAGGCACAAATTCACATGGGTGCCCCCTTCTGCCCCGTCCCCCGATCCTCAACTGACAGCTGGTATGTTCAATATCATGCAAAAAGACTAACAAAGACAAACGATTATTAACACATATGTTTGTGTTACCGTCACTCATATAAAACTTACAACAAGGTATTTCTGTATTGTGGGATTTTTAGGCGTATTTTCTTTTTTAAATTTCTTTTTTTTTTGTATTTTAATTTTCTTCTTTTTAAATTTAAATTTAATTTTTTTAAAGAGTTTTTTCATTTTATTTTTATTATGAAATACATTTTTAACATAAAAATTTAATAAATCACACAAAATCCTTTATTTCAACAGCAATTAAAAGCATCCAAACATTTTTTCAACGTGGCGATAATAACTGAGAAAATCAGAGAAAGCACACATTTACATTCTAAAGTTCTTTTTTCTAGATTTACGTTTGGCAAAGTTTTCGAGTACATCATCAAAGTTAATTTTGCGCAACAAGTCCGCCTCAATCATCAGCAGAGACAAGGAATTAAGCCATTCTTGTTTCATTGTTGATCTACTTGGATTTTTTTGTACGTTTCAACTGAGAAAAATAGCGCTCTGTTGAACAGTTCATGACCATTAATGTTAAAAATATGCGCAAGTCGATTTCTACATTTGGAAAAGCACACTCGATGTTGTCTCTAACTATTACTTTGTAGAGTTCTGAACGTGTTGTTCTCAGATTTTGATTCACGAAACTTGTGGCGAATATATAAGTGGAACAATTGTAGTCCAGTATATAAATTATTGTTCAGATGTTGTATATTATTTGGCCCTTGTTGTGTAGAGGGAGAGTGGTCCTTAAGGGACTGCGGGCACGACATGGCCTAAACTGTGCGGATGTGCCTAAAATCAAATCAAATCAAATCAGATCTTCAGGATAAGCATTAATTAGTACTTCACAACACTGCAATGTTTGTGGTACATCGACCAAACAAGAAAATCGAACTACTATATCATTATATACCTGCGCTCGTCTACTCATCTCTGTCTCACGTTTGTCAATAATCGCATAGAAAGTAGATATACGAAATTTGTCTCTGGCATTCAATGAGACCTCATGGGCATTACCATCAATGAAGACTGTCTTTCGTTTACGATTACGGGTCAAAGTTACCTTATATTCCACACCTGGTGTTAGTTCTTTTGCAGCTTCTTCAAATCTTTCAAAATCATTCCTAGATTTATGCAAGTGATCTGCTAGTGAGGAATACAAATCAGCACACGTTTTCAAATTCACATGCTCATTTTGTAGAGCTTGGCTGACCCTATGAAAATGTTGTAACACTTCTTCCCAAAAGACAAGCATGAAAGCGAATTCTAATTATTGCATCTTCTTCGCAATGTTTTATGCTTCTCTTCTGATGTCCCCTTTCTGTGACTGGTCTTCTTGTAAACATTCTAACGCTTCTATAATCTGAAGATGAGACATTACAATAGCTTCAGTTGCAACAGCATGTGCCTCCCATCTGGTATCGGAAAGCGGCTTTACAGGCGTTTCATTCAAAAGGCATCCTTTCAGAATCTTCCATTTGTTGGTTGAAGCTGAGAAAAAAGTATAGATCAGTTGCACTGTATGGAAGACGTTAACTGCCTCTAAACAAGAATCAACGGCACTTCTGCCTACCAGATTTAGTTAATAAACAGCACAGGGTATGTAGATCTATATAGCAAACTCATTTTCCTCTAGAATTCTTTTCTGCATGCCCTTGTAGCACCCGGACATATTAGCAGCATTGTCGTATGACTGACCTCTGCATTTTGAAAAATCAATGTTGCATACTTCAAGTAAGTACTGCAACACTTGCTTAGCCATACTTTCACCTGTGTGACTTTTTTTGCAGCTCCAAGAAAGTCAAAAAGCGTCCATGGCATAAAAAATGTCCGAAAATGCTAAAGTAATTATAAGCCGCTATGCAAATTTAATGAAATGTACAGCCATTTGATGTCACGTCGACAAATTAGCACTATTCACAATTGTTTTCACTAGCAGACCAAAACGGAAGTGAATTTGTCGCTAGGCATTAGTGCGTTACGTAGCACAAACATCTCGTATAAAAGTAAAAAAATAGCACAAAATGCCTCGAAGAATAGCAAGAAATTGGATGGAGATATTTACCCCCAGGTTGTGGGACCAAGGTTAAATAATGTGCGATTCAATATTACTTTTGCGTTTGCTAATGTCATGTCGAATTCGCGTGGCTACCGGGACAATATACACATTTGTCTTGCGGACTTGTGGTTCCCCCCCCCAAACGCATGGTGCCCTAGGCACGTGCCTTGTTTGCCTAATGGTTAATACAGGCCTGATTTCAAGTCATTAAGTGACTTGTACTTCGGATGATTTATTTAATAGCAATTCAAGAAAAATATTCAGCTTTGAGTTTCTTCATTTTGTCCTAGTGGTGTGTTAAATAAGTTTTTTTAGGCACATCCGAATCCGTTAGATGATTGTGGATACAATGCACATTTCTCCAAAATACAATCGTGATAATTTTAATCAAAGTTTACGTCAATGACTTTGTGTTTAGAGTTTCTTTATTCTGCAATGTATGGTCCATGTCAGATGTTGTAGGAATAAATTAATAAAGACGTCATTATAGGTATAAATCTAGGGTCATATTAATTATGAAAAGACGCGAATATAATGCTTGAAAAGAAAACAACAATAGATGCAACACATGAAATTTAAGGAATGCATGATTTTGAAAAGCAGCCTTAGCAATCTTTGATAGAAATCATTATTATCGGCAATATCTCGCTTTCAAAGGATCTAGAATTAGTTTATTTGACACATACACACAAAATGTATTTTATAAATTAATTTAGGCCATTTCAAAATTTGAATGAACTAGAAAATAAAATCATTGAAATTGTATAAGCACACAAATACTTTCACAAAAGTTAGATTGTACACCAGATATATTATTATATTATTATAGCTTCTGGTTCTCGTACACCTCATGTTGCAATGCATGAACATTATCTGGTGTTTCTCCCCATTGCTGATAAAACCCAACATTGATTGAGGTCGTTATTAGAAAAAAAATGCGAAGTTAATATTGGAATGATCTACAAAAATGGATTTAAATCAACAGGCGCTTTTGGTACATGGACGAGCTAAATCATCTAGAAAAAAAGGGTGGGGTTGAGGGCGGCAATTTAAATTTTTGCTAGCAGGCGTCCACAACCCTCGTGACGGCCCTGTATCTATACTGTTATTTTCTGGCTAAATGTACTATTATGCAAATAAATAAAAACATTAAAAAGAACTTAACAACTAAATTTTTCAGTCTCATAAAACTTTATTGCATATAACCTGACTGTAACAATTAGCTTAGAAGACTATACAAATCTGGTTGGTTACAATTCACTATGCTTCGAAATGCACTTCAATCTTTCTCAACTTTCATCGAGCCGTATTCTGCTCCAGTCAGCTTTTCCGAGTCGTCCTCACTACACAAATCAGGGCACTACATGCCTTACATCGACTGTAACGGCTCAAGTCCACTGTAGTTTGCTTGTATAGACTTTAACAACTCCAGTCAGCTCCCGTTAACTCTACTCTAGTTAACTGTCATCGAGTCGCACACATCTCTGGTCGTACTCCACTCTACCGACGACTCACTACGACTCTAATCACTACTCCATACTACGACTAACTTTCACATTAACTCTCTGTCTTATATAGAGTCACTCGTTGGTGAAGAAGTTGCAGGGTCAGGACTATGGCTGAACAAAACAGTGGTGACAGAGACGCTAGAGATTGGAGCGCACGTGGCTGTGTTGTGGGCAAGTCTTGTGGACGTGACTTTCTAGACGAGAAACGTGACAACGGTTGCTGCGAGGATCTAAATCAAAGCAACAACCACCTACTTATATGAGCGTAGTTAAGGGAGTTGTGAGTTTAAATAAAAAAAACTGAGATATTTCATCTCCCCCACTCCCAAGAGATGGTTTTAACGATAAAACGTCCTTTTTTTTGAGCGTACAAATGATGGGTTACAAACTTCTATCATCCGTAGGGCCTCATTAATAAAGTGAAGTGATTAGTAGATTTGGTTTTTGAGCTAAAAAGGTTACAAAAGTAGAATCACACTGGATCACACTGAAGGTACATCAGAAAAAGCATTTTTTTTTCAATACCGAACTTAATGCTTGGAACCTGCACTTCGCCGAGGGAACTCATAGAGCTCCTCCAAATTGTCCAGCTGGCAAGGGCTAAGTGTCTACAGTCACTACACTAACTCTTTTCTATTGTACAATTAACGTCTTCCGAAAGAACGAAGAGTCGGAATGTAATGCATATTAATTATCACATCAACACAAATATATATGGCTGGGACTGTAAAGAAAATCTCAACACCCCCCCCCCCCCCAAAAAAAAAAACAAAAAACAATCTGGCTACTCCAATGTTATTTGATATAAAGAAGCCAAAGGAATACAAATAATAAACCATTTGAAGAGATCGGCCATCAACAGGATTTTTTTTTAGAGGATTCTACTTTTTCGGTCTAGTTTTTACCAATGGCATACTGAATACAGTCTGTCAATTACGGCCTGTAGCTGATTAGTAGCAACAAATGTGTAGTACTGTCTACATTTGAGATATTTTTAGATGAAAACTGCGCTAGAAAGAGTAGAAGAGTTACCTGATTAAAACCTTTTTAACTTTTATAGTTTTGTTTTCCTTAATCTAAATACATAATATTGAATCCTGAGGATTCTGTATGAAGAAATACACTTTCGATTACATCGTTGTAAGCATAGCGCAGTAGGTAAAAATTAAATCCAACCATAGTAGGTTCAAGTTAACATCCCTGTTTGACATCGCAGCTAACTTTAAGTCAAAATCAATCAATCGTTTATCAGCAAAAACATTTAATATACGTTATGTGGCAAGACTAAAACCTTAACAAAAAAATTTCACACAATCTCAAATGCGATGGGCAGGCCACGTAGGACAAATTTTGAGGAACTATTTCAAAGTGCCCCTTGTTATGTTATGGTTAGAGATTATACTAGTTTAGTTAGTTAAATATATTTTGTGTATAGTTTTTAGCGACAGTAAAAGTAGTGACGTAGAGAGACAGACTAATGACGTAGTAGATTAGAGCGACAAGAAGACCAACATGGCGTTAGTTTAGAAGTAGGCTATTGTATGAGTAGTAAATTAGTAATTATAAGACTGGACGGATTTCCCAGCACTGTTGAATAAAGGGTTATTTACATAGTCGAAAGTGTTGTCAGCTGTATTCTATGACTCTAAAACGGTCTGTACGGTTCTGAATAAAATATCGCACACAGGTTCATCGTACTTGCTAGGAGCTCATTAAGAACCGGATTTGCAAATTCGCTACCCGACGACAGCTATTAGCGTCAAGCCGCAAGCTTTCCATCAAACCTTTGTATTTTTCTTTTGTATTTTCATAAAAGGTACAAAGAAAGCATTTTTTTTTCAAATATCACAATTTTTCAGATAAGTCTACTTATTTTCATATGCCTAAAGTCATTTCTACTTCATTTCAGGCGCGGTCTAAACAAAAAATAAAAACAATCCTAATAACATTAGTAAGATAAATCTACTCTTTTTCTCTTCTTTTTTTTTTTGAGATAGAGAAAGAGAGAAAGCAAGAAATGTTACTTAGTATAACTGTCAAAACAACAACTAAATCCTAATTAATTTATTGTTGATTTCTACATTTTAAAGAGGAGAGCAAACGAGAAAAAAATGTCTTAATATAACGGATCCAAATTATGAGATTGTGTATGAGTCGGGGGCAAATTATGAAGAAGCAGGTCTTTCCCAAAAGAAAAGGATAACAGCAGTTGTAATAGTGAATGCTCACTGTGACTGAGTGTCATGGCGGAGAACTACACTTTACTAAAACGGAGAAATTACTATAAGCAGGTAAAAAAAAATGACTTCATCTCTTGTGTCCGATTGTAGCTGTCTTTCATCGTTAGACACATCATCTGATATCTGCTGAATTTTCCTTTTGCACATAACGGCAAAATGATGTCTACCCTTGCAAGCTGTGCAAATTTTACCCCATGCAGGGCACTTTTCCTTGATGTACTCGTGAATCCTTCCACAATACCTGCATTTACATTTCCAAACGTTTGTTCTTGAGGGTGTTGATTGTCAGGGTGAGGTATGGCGAGAATCATTGTTAAGTTACTATTTTGGTATGAAAGGTTTATGTCCCCTTGTTGTGAATGTAAATAGTGTTGCACGTGTTGTGAACGGTGATTTAGTCTTAGTTGAATGTGCGAGAGAATGTTTTAGTTAGTAAGGTTTTGCTCCCAGTCCAGGAAGGTTGGACGTGTGCTTCATGGATTGGTGTTTTGTGTATTTCATTATTGGATATTAAAGTGTTGTTATAATTATTAATATAAGGAGTTTGAGTTAAAGTATTTTAAGTTGTAACTGTTCGTGATTGGAATTAAGTAAAGTAAATTATAAGTGAATAATCATACCCCTAGTGAGCCACAAGACATCTAACCAAGAGAGAGCCAATACAACATATATATATATATATATAAATTAGAACATCCTGACATTGATACTTTATCAATGATTGGAAGGTCGGCTTGTATCTGCCTCAACTGCTTGTTATCTGTCTCGTATGCTCTGCAAATGTCTCTGCTCCTTTCCAATGTGAGATTACTATCTTGTAACAATTTCATTTTGAGACATTCATGCCTAACACTGAGAGCAAGAGAAACACAAGAGAGTTATAGCAACAATAGAAAATTTAGATATGAAGGACAAAATAATAGAGAACAAGAAAGGAGCCAAATAGATAGTGCACAAGGACTTATGTGACTGGACAGGTTATGGCATATGGACTTGTGTCTGTTGATATTTTATTTCTCTTGCGCTTTTCTTCTGCCAGTATTGTTTCTTTTGTTGTTGTTGTTCTTGTCGTAAGACAGGCTTTCCCTTTACAGTGTTATTTCACATTAGTAATCGATGCGTGGCTTATTTTATCGGATTCTTTTTTACGTATCTCTCCTGTATGGTATTTACATCAGCTCCACTATCTAGTTAAAATACAGTGAGCATTCACTATCACAACTGCTGTTATCCTTTTCTTTTTTCGGTTTTCTAAAGACATCACCTATTTATTTGTAACCATCATGACTTCATCTCTTGTGTCCGATTGCTGATGTCTTTCATTGCCCGACCTATACTCTGCCACCTGCTGAATTTTCTATTTGCGCCTCACGGCAAATTGATGTCTATCCTTACACGCTTGTCAAGAGTTACCCCATGCAGGGCACTTTTCGTGAATGTATTCGTAAATTCTTCCACAATACCTTCATTAACTTTTCTGGATATTTGTTTTTTTAGGTTGTTGCAACTTTCTCAATCATTAGAAGGTCGCCTTGTATGTATCTCAACTGTTTGTTGGTGGTCTCGCTATGCAAATGTCTCTGCACCTTTCCAAATGTTAAATTTCTATCTTGTAGTAATTTTATTTTGAGGCATTCATTTCTAACCCAGAGAAGAGCTTTGTCTCTAATCAAGCTATCTTTCAGGCGTTCAAACCTTAAAGTTGTTGCTAGTCTTCTCAGATTTGTAATGTACATTGCAATGTCCTTGCCTTCATGCTGTTCACCACGAGTATTGAAAACGAAACGTTTCATTCGTATTTCCAATGCAACATTTTTCAATTTTTTCGGTATTCTTCCACCTTTCTTTTCCTATCTAAATTTTAAGACCCTCATATATGTTCCATTGCCTTGGTCCCTATAATTGTTATTAAAGTGGCCACTCTGACCTCCTCTGATTCTTTCACCAATTTAGTGGCTTACTCATAGTTTTATCAGCTCCGGTGAAATTTTTGCCTATTAGCGGCTAAGTTACCTTCTACCTTTAGCGGCTTGGGTACAGGAAGAAAATTCCTAGCCGCCATTGTCCGGCGTAGACCTATAGTTTTTGTCTATTTCTTATTGTAACCAAAAAAAAGTTATATTCTAATTAATGATTACCTCTGACCATTATTAAACCGCTGTCACCGTGTTGATTAAGATCTAGGTTCTCAGTCAGTATTTAGCAAACAACTACCATTAGTGTCAGGACGAAACACAATACTCTATTATATTGAACGCATGAATAATGACACACGTCTTGTTATTTCGAATTACATCTTTTGCTTAGAAATGTTGGCCTATCATTGGCTTCGAATTGTAACTTTGCCGCAAAAAGTTACATTCAATATTGCAATTGGTATATCCAGTATGGCTTCAGTACGAAACATTATGTAATGCAAAATTTATCTTTGTAATCTTGGTTTTTTTTATTACTTACTTGCAATAATAGCTTACTGGTATATTAAAGAATCTTTCTCGCATCGGTAGTCCTACTGTCCTACTATTTGTTTTCTAGATGTTTATAATGAGATGTTTGTAAAACTTTCTAATGCTTAAATTTCAAAACCATAAAACAAACTATACGAGATATAAAAACCAACTGGTATATCCATAGTTTCCTATATTCTGTGTATATGAGTAAACTCTTTTAAACCTCGAAGTTTTCTATATCCCGCACAGCTGTCATTAATTTGTTTTATGCACAAATATGCATTTTAGAAAGTGGTCATTTTGTTTAGTTAATAGAACACCCCTCTTCTCCTCTTTAAGCTTGAGCACTATGCGTAGTCATTGTCTGCACAGCATTAGATCTGGTATTAGATTTCCTTGTTGGTGACGGCTTCACTTTGTGCCTTTTAGTATTGTCTCGTCAATGGAATTATTTATTGCAAACTAGAATTATAGATGCTAATGAAATGACGATTCCATTTCTGACTTCCTTGTTCGACAACACAATACAACACACAAAATAAAGACAAATCAAGGGATTGCAGCTTTGAAAGTTTAATTTGTAGGCATCTACAGAGCAGATTTAAAAAAAATCAAGGTTGATATACAAATTTTCCAAGAGAGGTAAATTATTCCAGGCCCTTATTATAAAAAATGCGGTCACTGCTGATGATAGTAACATTTTCACATGAGTTTAACTTTACACCAATTAACCGTACCATTGATCTACCAAATGATGTAAAAGTAAAAGATTTTTTACAAAAAAAACTTCAAGAATTCATTGAACAAAAGTTGCTTTTTAGTGAGGATGCTAACTTGGCATATTGGGCTTGAGTGCTTGATACAAGGCAATGACCGGACAACATTGGTACTCACTTAACATTGGGCGAAACAGAAAGTATAACTTGTTAACAAGATTACAATTTCACGAAAAAATAAGGATTCGCGGATTTCGTGAATATTTCATCGAAAAAAAAACTTTACAGATAAACTACTTCCTTTCCAAATGGCTATAAGTACAATCCCTATTTCTACAATTGAATCCGAACGATGATTTTCGCCAACGAATGGCAATCATTGGCCTTTTTGCAGGTGACGAAAATATGTACCGTTTAAAAATTAACACCTTTTACCAGTGGTGTGTAGATAACTTTCTAATTTTAAATGTTCGAAAACTCAAGAAAATAGTTATTGATTTTAGGAAAAGTTAAGACCATATTGCAAAACTTCAAATAAACAACCAAGCCATAGAACAAATACAAGAATATAAATATTTAGGAAGAACTATCAACAACAAACTGAAAAAAAAGGAGAACACTGTCAAAACCTATACACGAAAATTTAAACCTTGTAAGTTAAATATAAAATCTGCTATTTACTGCACATTATTACTAAATAGTTGAAATGTATTGACTGTCTCCATTTTTTATTTTAAATTATTACCTTAACACGTTAATACATCCTTCTATGAACTTTAAAAGTTAAATCATATTCTTTCATTTGGATTTTTTTACATTATGCATTCAAAAATGGGCTTTCATTCGTACAATGGACCTCACATAAACAATAACAAAACGAATGAAAAATACATGTAAATAGCAAATTAAATAGCTTTGTTTTTAGAATCATACAACATAACAGTGAAAAAATATAAAATATACAGCTTTTTTAAACTAACATACTTCTTTAAACACAACTTTTAGAGCGATTATTTCCTCGAAATAACTACTAAATTTTATATTTAAAAAAAAGGATCCATACTAAGTCCTTTAAAATTAATAGCTGAAAATTATTTATGCACATGCATTTAATCAAGTTATAAAACCATTATGAGCATTTAAAATTCTTATTAATGATTATTAATCCTATTTTTCAACCTATAAAAAACATATTTCTATAATACAATGGCTTGAAAAACCTTTCTAATGGTACCATATTTATTGTAATCAGACAAATATTAATTGAGAAATTGTAGAGTAAAAAAAATGCTAAAAACTTTAAAAATGTAGAAAAAAAATTTTTTGTTGTTGTTTGTTTTGTGGGTTCTATCTTGTGGTCCCAGATATAACCCTCATTAGACATTTTTTTTTAATATCAAAAAGATATAAATAATGTTGTTTTATCAACACATTATGACTCCCGCCTTTTTGAGCCCCCACCTCCAAAAAGATTAATTCAAATTTAAAACCAATAGTGAAGATTTAGTCTTAAGAGAAGTGAAGTGTTGTTGTTGTTTTTTTTAAATCACTAATATTGAAAAATAAAGTTAAGTTGCAAAAACAAAAAAAAACAAACAAAAAGCAAAAAAAAAACAACATATCTCACAAATATATAAACATAGCAAAGACATATGAATCTATATAAATTTTGCATGAGTTACTCATGTCAAGATGTTGTGTCAATTCTCCATTGTTATGTCAACTAATGATAGCATATATTGTGCAGAATAATGTTTTACAGGGGACTTGAGTTTGTAACACTGTCATTAACATAAAAAAATGATTGTCATTTTAAGATTTGATTGAGTCAGTACAGATGAGAAATCAATAAGGCACAATCTTACATAAGTGTTTAGTAAATCAAGATGTTTGTAGACACAATTCAAAATATTTAGGATGGCATCGTCCTAAAAAAAAACAGCCACACTTTATTTACAACAAAAATATATTGGCTTATTATCATGGTCTGCCAAAAGTAAAGGCCCTCCTTATTGCATTGTTTTTCAGTCTAATCTCATAAAAGCACAAATGTTAGTCATGCTTAGGGCCCTAACGAAGGTAAAGAGACATTTATCAACCTTTTCTTTTGGGAAGAGGGTGGCGAATTTTCTACACTTTGTGCCGACATTTCAGAGAGCCAGATGGAACCACGTCGCCCGCGGGCCATATTTTGGGTATAACTGCATTATGGTATATACATAATAAAAAAAAATAAAAAATTTCCAGACTTTTTTAAGAACCCATAGATTCAGGAACATTAACTTCAAAAGACTTGCTCAAAAAAAAAACAAAAAAAAAAACATGGCAAACTGATGCAGAAGTTAACACAAGGCTAAATGACGGGTAAGGCAAACTTTAACTATAAACTTTTACAACTTAAACTTTGAGAGCCTGTCCTACTGTTTCTGTTTCTGTTTCTGGTGATATTTGAAGTGTCTGAAGTGTCTTTATTCTGATTTTCGGTATAGGATGTTCTGCTTTTACACAGGTGTGTTGCCTTGGAGGCGGGGGGTGAAGCGGTAGTGGAGGAGGAACTGAACCCATATTATCTTGCACAATTGTTTCACTAAGTCCTCTTTGTCCTACCTGAAAAAACAATGTTCAGAAGTATTCAAGATTCTGTATCAATTATAATTTAATGTCTCGTAGAAAAACCTAACAGAAGAAACAATATTAGATATAAGTAATAAATTATATTATAAACATTAAAAAAATGAAACGAAAGCGAAAGGAATTCAAATTATGCAATAAAATAGTTAACAATAATAGATTATATTTTAGATTAAAAAAGAAATAGTTGAATCTTGGTTCAGCGAAAGTAGAAATCCGCTTGATTATAACATTCCAATGATTGGCCTTTAGATGCAGAGATTATCATCATCATCATCATCAAACTCCATTTGAGTGAGGGCTTGAGAGGCTTAAATCCTCTCTTGCAAAAGCCCTGGACAGAAACCCTGCTGTCTTGCGTAGTGCGTAGGCGTCACCATACAGGTCGAGAAATTTTGGTTTCCCAGACCTGTCGAGACGGAGATCAGCAAGTCTGGGGCAGTCGAACAGAATATGAGACACGGTTTCCTCTTCTTCCCCGCAGCGGGGGCACCGTGAGTCAAAATTTGGCCATAACCGTGAAAAGTATGAGCCAACAGGACAATGGCCTGTCCTGCACTGTGCTATAACAGCTTGATTAGGCCTGGAACGCCTCCACCACGGGGAAGTGCGGTCAGGGCGCCTCATGTAGAGATAGACGAAGATGCACTTTTTGTTTCTGAAGACTAATTTATGAAACTCTTAAATTTAATTCCTACATGAGAAAATACAATATACAAAAAACATATAGACTTGCCAATAAGAGAATTTTATGAAACAAAAATGTGTAAATTGCGATTGTGTGTACTTTATTTTATGTCTATAAATCTATATAATATTTCTCAAAGTAAATAGGTCAGACGGGCAACAAAAACACAATGCAACAACAACAACAACAAGTAAATAGGGAAGATCCCGTGGCGCACGCACCACGGTGTGCATGGACCCAATCCGCACCGCACTATTTCATTCACAAAATAGCATAGACCATGGAACTATACTAATAGTTCCATGCATAGACATAAAGAAATCAATAGACCGGGAAGAGGAAGTAACTTCGTGATAACACATGTATATATATATATATATATCTACTATTGAATTACAAAAGATTTCAATAATTTCCGGAGATTTCCAGGACTTTTTCGTAGGTCTATATTTAATAACATTTCAGGAGATATCGCAGGGGCTCCTGGTAAATCAAGAGGCAGCGGGAAATCTGTTATATGTTATAAAATGGTTTAATTTAATAATGTATACATCTAAAATCTGTTCCTAGATCTAGATCTAGATCTAAAACTCGAATTCAACTCTAAGAAGATTATAGAACTTCTCTTCGCAAGTATAGTTTTATGCTTTAGCACATGAACATACTAATTATAGTCCATTTAATCAAATTAACATTCAAATTTGTTTTGCTTAAGCATTGTTACATGAGTGCATCTATATTCTTAATATCGCGTAAATTAAGGTCAATTAGCCATTTTTTTAATCTCCATTCATAGTATTTTTCATTCATGAATTCACGCATTTTTACTTAGAACAAGCAAATGGGAAGATCCCATGGCGTACGCACCACGGTGTGAATGGGAAATAATATATCCAAAGCCGCACTATTTTCATTCACAAAATAGCATAGCATATATTTTTTTTAATTTAAAAAGATTTTAATAATGTCCGTAAATTTCCAGAACTTTTTCGACCGGCGGCATAGCATTTAATAACATTTCAGGAGATTTCCAGGGTGCTCCCGGTAAATCAAGAGGCCGCGGGAAATCTGTTATGTTTTATAAAATGGTTCAATTTAATCATTTATATACCTAAAAAATTAGCACGGGTCCAAAGAAAGTTAGGGACCCATTGTGGTCGCATATGTTGCAGTGCCTAAGGCCTGCCCTGGAAAATAGCGGCGTATGCTATGCCGCCGGTCGACTAGTTTTGTTTAATCCCTAAGACTGAAGATCATGCAATTTTTAAATTTTTCATAATTCGGAAATCTGAATTCAATAGATATACATGTTTTTAAGTTACAAGAAGTTACTTCCTTTTTCCAGTCTATACTTATTTATGTCTACAGACATGTTGTCCCTTCTCAGTTATTTGTTTTTTAACAACATCATTACGACAAAATGAACTACGCATACCAAGAATTGTGATGACATGGAGGCCAATAGGAGGAAAACGCAAATAGGGACGTCCTCGTATAACTTGGCGTCATACCTTCATGGTGGACCTCAGAGCAGTGGACACCAAGTGGGAGGAGGCTGCAGACATTACCAATGACAGATCTTTATGGAGACAGCTTGCCGCCCAATGCGCCGAACGGCGCGGGAGGACCTAAGTCTAAGTAATCATTACGCGTAGGACGTAATCAT
The DNA here is from genome assembly GCA_021533235.1 of Biomphalaria straminea. Lineage (NCBI taxonomy): Eukaryota > Metazoa > Mollusca > Gastropoda > Planorbidae > Biomphalaria > Biomphalaria straminea. The sequence goes on from JADKLZ010079391.1 coordinate 9,703,969, forward strand.
CTTTTTTTTTTGAAGTATCGTCTGTATTGTATAAGATAACATACCTCTATTCAACCTGTAACTTTGTGGACATTTATGGAAGCGTGGGTGGGTGAATCCTGGATTGAAATGGTTCTCGAATACGGTTCTAACGATTTTCTTAGAAATGTGACAGCTGCCATATATCGTTGTTAATAAGAATTACTTACTCGTTGGCCAAAATAATTTTAAAAAATGTAGTTTGATGTTACAAATGTTCTAAGTATTACAAATATAAGTAACTCAAACAAACTTGACTTCTATAGAACTAGAAAATCTTGATCTTGTGCAGACTACAAGTTCGAGCGATTCCTCGCGTAGGTCTTATGCTTTACATTTTTAGATGTTCAGGAACATTTTGCGCTACATCTTCAAGGTCTAGATCAACAGGCTTATCATTATAGTTTTAAATATTTATAGGGGGGGGGGTGAAAATTATCCATTTTGACAATATCTCTATTAAGTCAGATCTTTATGGACGGTGTGTAGGTGGAACCAGAACGCTGATCTCTAAAAAAAACGAATTTGAAGATTTTTTTTCGAGAAATTTAACCGCTGATAAATTGTATCTAATAGATTACAGACATAACTGATGATAATTATGTCCTAAACATTTCATGTGTCAATCTAGTCATGCAGGCTAATCAAAGACTTAAATTCTGCTAAGTCATTGATTTTCCTGGCTGACTCAGGCATACTATAAAAGCACTAGGGAAAAATGGAGCATTGGTATACATTTCTCCTAACATATGGAACAAGGAATGCTCTTTTGTCTTTGTATCTTTTTGAGTATTTTATTAGGTTTTGCTTTTGTAATTAAAGATTTTATGCATGGGCGCAGTCAGGTGGGAGGTTCAGTGTTTAACGACAGTTTTTTTTGCTTTGATTTTGTTTATTTTAGGTGAGATTTTAATGCTAATCCACCAGTTGCCCCAGCGTTGCCAAGAGGGTTTTGAGTTTGAAGCCCCGACCAGGGGGTTTTGAAGTTAAATACCCTTTTCTATAAAAAAAAACTAAAAAAATAATAATGCAAACGACAAATTTTGATTTAAAAACCCCCTCCAAAAGCTACGATAGAACCCTATCTTCAATATAAGAAAAAAGCAAATTACACACATCATATTCTTTGAGAGCCATATGGGCTTTTACTTAAAACCTCTTTTGACGGTGTTTAAATCTAAAAAAATACCTCTTCAAAACTAAAAAAGCAAATAAAGCCCTCAAAATGGTATGAGCGTAGCCAAATAGGCTGTGAGTTTAAAACTCCCACCAGCTGGTTTGAAGCTAAAAAAAATACCTCTTCAATATAAAAAAAAATAATTACAAACTCAAAAAGCTATGAGCATAGCCAAAGAGGGTTTTGAGTTTAAACCACCCATCAGCGGGGTAAGAAGCTAAAAATACATCTTCAGTATAAAAAAGTAAATTACACACTAACATTCTTTGAGCCTAGCCAAGCCTATTGTGTTGATAGGTTAAAAATTTCTACCAGTGGCTGGGCTCCATTAATAAAGTGCAGTGAATACTAATCTGCCGAAATTGAAAAAGATTAAATGTGGCTCAACAAATATGGCTAAGACGGATTTCAGAAGTTAGTTATAGAGATTGGGTCTCAAACAAGGAAATTCAATGCCAAACTGGAAGTCGACGCCTTAGTAAGGTTGTGACAGAGCGGTGCGTGAGGTTTGCGGGACATGTTCTCCGACAAAATAAGTTACGCATACCAAGAGTTGCGATGACATGTAGGCCATTACGAGAAAAATGCAAACTTTACACACACTTTAATGGAGGTCCTCAGAGCAGGTGGGAAGAGGCTTCAAACATTACCATCGACAGATTTTTGAGGAAAAAGCTTTCCAATGCGCCGAACGGCGCGGGAGTATCTAAGTTAGTAGGAATAGCAGATTAGGTTTTTGATATACATTTTTGAAGCAGGATAATGCATTTAGATACCTAAGAATATGCATTTTGTTGACTTTCAATACCGAAAAAAAGTGCTTGGCGGCTTCAACCCTCGCTGGGGGAGCGCCATAATCTCCCTCTGACCCCTGGCAAGGGCGGAAAGTCTACAATTTTTCCACTTAATCCAGGAAGAACCTATTCTAGGGTACAATAAATATCTTCCGAAAGATGAAGCGTCAAAATGTAATAAAGACTACTTATATTAACACACACAAACATATATGCATATATTTTGGCGAGGGGGGGAAATATCTCCCCCGAAGGAAATCCTGTTTTACGTATTTTTATACTTTTTTTTTCAGTTTTCTAGCCTGAAAAGTTTCTAAATATAGTGATTTTATATTAATCAATGTAAAAATACGTTTGTTATGATTCATAGAGCTTTATTTTGTGTCTGTCTTAGTTTCTTCTTGTTTATCCGAGTTTTTGGGTGGAAAGACATGTTACAATTTGATTCCCTTTTCTGTAATTCAACTAATTCTCTTTGTAAAGTTTCTGGATTTTGTGTTGTTCTAATTTTCTTTGTATAAGGCAGCTTTAATATTTTTTTAATAATTCCTTTTTTGTAGTTAATTTATTTTAACTTGTATAATGTAGTATTTTCTTTAAAAATGAATTTTTAAAAATTGTTTTTCTTTTATCTATTTATCTACTTACGTGCTCAGCGCCGAGCGTTACTGACGCATAAAAGTCAACAGTTCCTTCATCACTATATATAGAGATAGAACAAAAACTCTTAAAAAGTCATTTAAATAGTAAAGTTTTGCTTTAATAGAATCAAAATATAAACAAAAATTTATAGTTTTTACAGATACTTCAGCTAGCTATGCTAATTTAAAGACAAAAAAAAAGAAAAAATGCAAAGCATAATCAAATTAGAAGAATGTGGCCCGCGAAAAGAGAATAGCCTCTACTATCTTTTTGTGGCTTGTCTGACTGTTGGTACGCCCGTCCTTCCTTCTTTTCCTGTACACATCACAAAAACTAGAAAAGATACTGAAAACTCGATTTCATAATATTATAGATCATTTATGGTTCTGGTGCAAAGATTATCTTTTCTTTATTTAAACGGAAAAAGCTTAATTCTTGAAATGAAAAATGGAAGAAGTTATTTTTATATATAAAAATACACCTTTTTACAAGTAACTATTCACAATAAATAGTTTTAAATACCAACTATAGTGATAATAAAAGTATTGTATAAGCATAATTTAAGATAAATGCATTTTTTTATAAATAGTTTAAAAAAAATATTTGTCGTTCGAAAATAAATTTCAAACAATATTTGTTTTTCTTTTTTTTTAAAGGAGAAATAATGCATTTATTATGTATATAAGTCAGATAAAATTTAAAATAACTATTCATAAGCAGCGTTCTCTATTATCCATGTGAAGTATGTCATTAAATACATGTAAACCAAAGGGAAACTTTTTTTTTTCCTCTAGGCTTTGCGTGAGTTTACAAAGCGATGAAATCAATTAGATTATTCTTCAATAACATCATTTAAGTCAGGATCACATTGAACTATTCAAACTTCACAACTGTCAGACTATTGAATACATTGAATACACCAGACTCACTCACAGTTTACATGTGAAAAGTTAGCATCACTTTTAAAACGTATACATCTCTTCTTCTTCGTGTTAAATTGGTAGAGATAGGATTATGGTTGCTGATAGTTGGTATCTCCTAGATTCTGATATTCAATCTAAACTTATTGAAATCTAAATTTGTATCTGCCTGATTGTACCCTTCAGGAGACAATTTTTAGTTTGAGTATAAAATTACATTTCTGCCTTGGAGTGTATCCACAAAAAACATAAGCTCCTTTAATTTCCGTTGAGGGAAGTATAGATAATGAAATAGATCCATTGTTCATGTGTATCTAGGCCATTCTAGGGCTATGATTTGTTTTTTTTTTTTATGTGGTTATCTAGAGCAATGCTTTACAGAGTGCACCTGATAAATCTTTTTCATATCCAGCTAGAGAGCCGGATTAGGCCGCATGGTAAAATAAGACATCGGCCATAGCAGGTCCCTAAGTGGTTAATAATCTACGTCACTGAACATTTCGAAAAACTTCTAAAAATATGCTTATGTTAATATAATTTTAGTTTTAGTTTTTTCTTTCATTTATCGTTAAACACTCGATCACTGATTGATAAATAATAATAATATTATTTATAACATTGTTATAACTCTAAAGTAGGCACTCAACCAAAGTGTTAGATAACAATAGTAATTTAATATTAGATTAATAATTATTAGTAATGATACTTGTTTACATCAGCCATCTCTTGACTTCCTCTCACCTTTGTCTCTCTCTCTGGGAACTCATGGTGAGCAGTCTCACACCCAATGACAGCGAGCAATGAAGTCATAACAATATTAATAATAATAATAATCTTTATTGTCCATAAGGAAATTTGACTTACAAGTTGTGCATTATACAAAACTAAACATTATAACTATTTAAAAAAATTAAAAATTAACATTCACAGCAGACTCACTCACATTTTACATATGAAAAGTTTACATTAGATTGGTTCTGTTTAATGATCTGATTGCCAGAGGAACAAAAGAGTTTTTGTGTTTGTTTGTCTTTGCTATCGGTGTCTTGTATCTCTTTTGTGATGGTAAAATCACAAAATCCTGACCCAATGGGTGATTTTTTATTTTTTTTTTTTAGATTTAAGGATGTTTGTTTCAAACAGCTGCCCAAATGGGGTTTGTTTGTTTTTTGCCAATGACTTTACCAGCAGCATTTAGGATTCTCTGGAGTTTATTTTTATTCTTAGTGCTTAGATTTCCATACCAGGCAGTGATATTAAAATGTAAAATATTACCGATGTGAGCGTGATAAAACATAGCCAAGACCTTTTCGCTTATATTAAAGAGGACAGTTTTCGCAGTAATCGTAATCTTTGGTGCCCTTTTTTGCTGACATACTCAGTATTTGCCGTAAAATTTAGTTTATTGTTTAGAATAGTAACAAGGTATTTAACCCTTAAAATGCGTGTGGTAGTTTAGCCTCTTAACACCAGAATTGTAATTCCATTTGGTATGCACTCATTGTGAAACAGCTCAGCACTTTAAGGGTTAAAAGTTTGCACTATTTCAATGGTCTCTCCAGCTACAGTAACAAAATACATTTTGCTTCTTTTCCATACGAAAATCGATTAGAATTAATTACAGAATATTCTGTTTAACGTAGTACGGTTAACCTTGTACATTGCTGCCTGGTTGTGTGGAATAATTTTAAATGATAAATCAGCGGCATAAATATGTAATAAAATGTACTTACCGAGAAGGTGCATCTGAGGACATTAAAAAAATTAAATATGTTAAAATATTTAAAAAAATATGTTAAATTTAAAAAAAAAATTAAATATGTTAAAATAAAAAAAAAATAAATATGTTAAAATGAGTCCCATCTGATTCACTATCATCAACACAAACAAAAAAAATTTAGAAAAACAACACTAGTTTTGTCGTAGTCCTATAGATCCAGACAATCCAATTCTGTTTGTGTGGGTACAAATAACTTTTTATGACACTTGTTTTTACGTTAAAGTTTACGATATCCTATACTCTATTGCGAGCAATTCTTGTATATACGTATGTATATCTATTAGTGAGAAAAAAAATCTGACCTCATTGGCCACTTCGGGAAACTCGATGTTGACCGTTAGATCGGTTTGAAAATGCCTCAATATCGAAAAATTAATTTTGGCTCCAAGGTTTTATGAATGAAAATTTTCCATGACGTGAACGGGAAAAACGTTGCTTACGTCACTAGGCTTACCGCAGTACACTAAAATATTTCTTTGCAAACAAGAAGGAGTTTTTAAGAATCAATAGACCTAATAAAACATTTTCGAACCATCTTATTGTAGATTGATTTATTATTGAACTTTGAAAGAGCAGTAATGAAATTAAATGTACCCATGCATGATTGTGTTTTTAAGTTTTATTTAGGGCGTGGATACGAAGGGCCCAGGAGAGTTATGAATGAAGGGATGTGTAAAAGCAGACCATATCCCTCCACGTGCTGTAGCACCACTGGGATGGATGAATTGCAAAAGCCGGTATGAACTTCTTATAGTCCGACAGTCAGGCTGTCATAAGGCATGGTGGACGAACATATTGTTCGGCGTAACGAGTTGCCCGACAGACACGTTTCTTTAAAAAACTAATACAATGATTTAAGTCTATTAAAAAAGTTCCAGAATTATGTCTGAACGTAACCATCTTAGAAGTTATACAGCAAACACTTTTTTCCAAGCCAATAATAGTAGGCTAACAATATTATGTATTGTAAAACTATAAGACGAACGCAAGCTGTGCTTTGTCTAGACTGTAGGAGGACTTAAGAGACTTTGTATTTAATCGCCATGTACAATTATATTTAGAACTAACAAGAGACTAAATCAACGTTACTGATTAGTATTTTTTCCCGATCTTTCATTTTCTTAATTTCAAAAATATTCCCAAAATGACTTCAGGTATATAACCTTCATTATGAAATTATTTAACCGAGCAAGGCTCGGCCACCTGATATTTTAAATTAAGGCGTAAAAAGGGTTTCAATTAATAAGATGTCACGAGAAAGGACTTTAAAGTTTTCACTTGCAGTTATTTTCTTTTTAAAATGTATATAATTTTTCTTTGTGTGTGCGTTGCTATGTAATTGTTTCAACAATTTCCTACTATCTTATCTTATAGAGTAGAGATGTTATTTTAAAAAAGGTAATAACGTTCTACGCATTTCATGGGTCTAAGAAGTCAAATATGCTAATTCATGACTTGAAGTCTTAGTCATTGGTTATCCTAACTCTTTCAGGCAACCCTTTCCTTTCTTTGATGGTGTGACAAGAGGGACTATAAGGTTAGCTGCGTTTATTTTATTTATAAGAGTTAGTCCCCTTTAGTAGTTGATTTAAGTCCCTGTTCAATGTTTACAATTGCCACTCTCTCTTAAGTCTGTACGCTGACCAGTGTAGTTTAACTAAACCTCTATATTGTTAGTTAATACTTGTGTTATTGTATTCTTGCTGGTTTATTCAAGAGGAGTGTGCCACTGTTATGGGACGAGTGTTTGGATAATGAGCTAAGTAATTCTTATTTACTTGTTAGTAAAAAGTTTGTTTAGTTAAGCATTATTTATCTACTTAGTCTCTTAACCTCTCCTGTATTTGTTTTTGTTACAAAACATCTTTTGTCTGAATATGAGACAGTATTGTGTCTCATGAGCTACGGCATTGGATTGTTATGACATGCATAATGTATTATTGTAATGTAAACCATTGTTTTTTGTTTTTTTTTTAGGTGAGACACTATTGTCCCTCTGTGATTCTGGTTCCTTGATTATTTTGAACCGAATCTGTCCTACTATTTTGATTTGTTTCATTATTCCATTTATACTTTCCATGTTTTATTTGTAAAAGAAATTCTTTTTTGTTTTTGTTACAACTGAAATCTTACATTTTTTACTTGTGTCTGTCTCAATAATTTTGTATATCTGGAAACTATAGTTAATAACCTAGATACTACAATTGGTACCACAAACTACCACTGGACTAACTTGCCAGTACAGCGAGGTCACTGGTCTGATGACCTATCCTAATAATAGGTCAAGTTAGGGCTCGTGAACAGGGGAATAGTTTGTTAGTTTTGTAAAGACCAGTGTGTCTTCCCTAGAACCCTACTGAGGTATTACAAGGGCAGTAAACATAATTGTTTCATTCATTGGAGTAATTTTTTATTGTATACTGTCAGATTTTGAAGTTATTTGATTTATTTTTTTTCTTTGAAGTTTTTGCATTCGTTTTCTTCTGTACTAGTATTATTTTAATTCTTCAGGTTTCTAATTCCTGAAAATGTCAGTAAAACAAAGTGAACTTCTGGACCTGTACGAGACAGGAAAGAAACTAGGTTACCAGAATTAAGAACTTGAAGAATGGGTTGCCAAAGTTATGCGGCAAAACGAAGAAAGGGACGCAAGAGCAGAGGAGAGAAGAGAAAAGCTACGAATGCAGGAACTGCAGGTGACAGCGAAAATCAAGATGGAAGAAGAGGAATCCATAGCACGAATTGTAAAGCAGTCCAATACAGCTGAAGCCAATGACAACAGCTGAAATACAAGGCACGCAAAAATGCAGAAGTTTGTAGAAGGGACAGACAGAATGGACTCGATCATCCATAGGTTTGAAATGTTGATGAGGCTTGAAGGCGAATCCCAGAAAGAATGGGCTAGAAAGCTCCTCAGCCTAGTCGGTGGAAAAGCACTAGATGCACTGCAGGTGCTTAATGACAAGGACGTTGGAGACTACACCTTACTGAAAAAGACAATATTAGAGTTCTACCAATGCAGTAAGGACGATTATAGAAATAAATTCCATGAGCTGAAACCACCGACCGACGGCAACATGAAACAATTTGTCGGGGAGGTGAAAACCACATTTGAGAAATGGTTTCAGTCATCAGTCATTTCGTCGGCTGGGAAAAAATTTCTTCGCATTCCTTTAAGAAAGGAAGCTGAGACATGTGGACGAAGTCTTAAACCTATGCCAAAGATACGTGACTGCACATCCAGGTGAAAGTCTACAAAACTCCAGAGGATGAAGCAAGGGCATTTTTTGCCACAACTGACTCCAAACCTACAGAATCTACAATAACATATATAAGGGAAAACGTAAGATGCTTTACATGTGGTAGATTCAGATACGTGGCGAAACAATGTAGAGACGCAGGGAGAATAATTTATAAGAAAAATGAAGTAGTGGCTTATGCAGGCGGACTAGATAACAACCTGCCACCATATGTCAGCCTTTCAATTGTGAACGGCCATTACATCCAGGCAGCCCTAAGAGATACAGGGGCCAGAAAAAAGTGTTGTCTTAGCAAAGTTGGTGAAACCTAATCAATATTGTCAGAAACGTTGCAGAGTTCAAGGTTTTGGTGACCACCAAAGTACATATCAACTTCCCATACTTTAACGAAATTGTGGAAGTAATCGCGGTAGATGAGAGACCATTTGAACTGCTGATAGGAAATGTTCCTAACATCGGTTTTCCAACACAGTCTCAAATTACCAAATGGAAAGAAACTTATAGCTAGTGAGGTGGCCGAGACAAGTAGAAGATTTGGAACAACTAAACCAATGTCATGAAAACACAAATATAGTACAAGAAACAATACAACAAGTAGAAACCAGGCAACAATCCATTTCAAATCGGCATACCATCAATAGCTGAACTTCGTGATAACCAGGTAAATGACATGGAAATTGCCAACATCATCCACAAGCTACAAGGTGGCGATACAAAAATAGGCCAACAATATGCCATGCATAATGACATTCTTGTCAGAAAGTGGACAGAAATAGCATCACTTAATGGCAGCACTGACGAACAGATCCTTAAATTTGTCATACATACAGTGTTACGGTCTGAAATATTAAGGCTCGGTCATGACATCCCTTATGTCCGGACACTTAGAGATTGACAAAACAAGGCGACGCATATACAAACATATCTACTGGCCAGGCATTAACAGAGAAATAGCTGAGTACTGTAGATCATGTCATGCCTGACAAATTACAAGAAAACCCAATCAATCACCCCCCAAAAAGCGCCTTTTCGACAGAATCAAACACCCAGAGAACCACACATCCTTATGGACTGTGTTGCTCCATTGCCAAGGTCAAAACCAGTACATTCTTACCATATGTGCAAGATTATGCTCTGTCCAGAGGCAGTACCATTGAGAAGCATCAAGGCAACAACCATTGTGACGGCATTGTCAAAATTTATCACAACGTTCGAGTTGCCAAAGGTCATACAGACTGATCGAGACACAGATTTTATGTCAGACATCTTCCAACAGGCACTCCTCCAGATAAGAATGGAACACTCGGTTTCAATATTCTATCATCCAGAGAGCCAGGGTGTCATCGAACGCTTCCACCTAACACTTAAAAACATGTTGAGAGCATACGCTGAGACCGAGTGTTGTGATTGTTGTGAACTCCTGGCCTATGGGTTCGACCTTTTCATATATCGTATATAGACTTCAAGAAACACCAGGGAGGAATTAGAAACAATAAGTATTTAATAAAAGTAATAGAAATAGGTATAACTGTAGATAGCTTCACCAAAAGCTCAATTCTCCAAATATATACATCAACTATAAACTTTTTATATCGTACTTAATAACTTATACAAGTCAATCCCCCGACACTCCGGTCCACTACCAACAATAACAAAAATCAAGGGCCATTACTCCACATTTCCCAGTCAACCAAGGGAATTAACAAATAATAACAAATAAACCCAGAATTTCCAACATCTAATAACCAAGTTCAATCGAATGGTTCTACAGTGCTCTATACTCTATACTAAGGTCTATACAAACACAGTCACCACACCGAGACAAACACTTGGGATGAAAACATTAACTTCTTACTGTTTGCTCTACGCGATGCTCATCAAGAATCAACAGGGTTCATTCCATTAGAACTTGTGTTTCGACGCACAGTACGAAGTCCAATAAATGTAATCAAAGAAAACTGGATACCGGTACCCGCTTAGGAGGAAACAAAAAACTTGACGATATATGTTAGAAATCTAAGGGACAAACTGTTCAGAATTAATGATTTTGCTTATGGCAATCCTAGAGCAAGCTTAAAACAATCCAAATCTAATTATGAGAAAAAGTCCAAACAAAGTTTTAAAAAGGCGACAAAGTGTTAATGGAAACGGCAAGAGAAGGGGATGCCCTTCAGAAAAGGTTTGATGGACCATACGAGGTAGTGGGCAAGGAAAGTGAAGTCAACTACACCGTACATGTCCCAGGGAAGAGAAAAGGAAAGATTCTTTGTCGATTCTTTGTCAGATAGACAGGTTAAAGAAATTTCATGAAAGATTCTCAGATCAGGCAACTGTATTAGCTATTATAAAGAGCTCAGTTCCCAAGAGAAAGGAGAACCAGTTATATGCTGATACCATTCTTGACAAAGAAATCCCTACAGTTAAGATTAAAAATTCTGAAGACCTCTGTAAGTTATCAGAAAAACTAGAACATCTTAGTCAACGAGAAAGGGAGGCAATCAGTAATTTAATCTAAGCATACCCACATTTTTGTCTGATGTGCCAAAGCCCACAAACTTAGTGGTACATGAAGTTAACGTAGGGGATGCAACTCCTGTAAAGCAACACCCTTACAGACTACCTCTTGCTCAAGCTCAATTCTTAACTTCTGAGATAAACTATATGTTGGAAAATAACATTATAGAAAGTAGTGAAAGCCCATGTAGCTCACCATGCGTGGTGGTACCTAAACCTGATGGTACATATAGATTCTGTACCGACTAAAGAAAGGTGAATCTAGTGACCAATTTCCGATTCCGATTCCCCGCCTTGATGACTTAATCAATCGAGTTGGACAGGCCACCTGTGTACCAAACATTGATCTTTTGTCTGGGTATTGGCAAGTTCCTTTATCGGAGGAGGCGAAACAAGTTTCTGCTTTTTGCACTTCTGATGGCCTATATCAGTACAGAGTAATGCCTTTTGGTATGAAAAACGCTCCAGCTACTTTCCAGAGATTGATGAACAAAGTTATTGCCAACATTCCAAACTGTTCAGCCTATCTTGATGACTTAGTCATATACCATGATGACTTTGAAACTCATCTGGCTTGTCTAAGGACTAAATTTCAAAAACTGAAAAACTCTAATCTTACTATTAACCTTAACAAATGCGATTTCTGTACAGCAGAAATACAATATTTAGGCTACATTGTGGGTAACGGGAAAGTTAAACATATTAAGACTAAAGTGGAAGCCATTCAAGAGCAGCCTGTATCAAAATCTTTAAAGGAAGTCAGAAAGTTTTTGGGTATGACAGGATACTATCGTAAGCTTTGCAGTAATTATTCAGTTATAGCTGTCCCATTAACTGACCTCCTAGAAGGGAAAAAGAAATTTCAATTGAACACTTCTGCTCAAAGGGTTTTCGAAGAGCTGAAATGTGTTTTTAGTACAGCCCCAGTGTTAAAGCAATCGACCATTCTAAACCTTCCATTTTGCATGTTGACTCTGGGGTGGGTGCGGTCTTGACCCAGACCGATGAAACTGGCAATGAACACCAAATATCATTCTTTTCCCAAAAATTTAAGTCGCGTTAAATGCATTTTAGAGTGGTAGAAAAGGAAGCACTGTGTGTTGTTTTAACAGTTCTTCATTTCAGCTACAATATAATTAATAATTTGTATCCTGAAACTGTATGCACTGATTATAACCCACTGACTTTCATTAACCAGATGGAAGAATTAAATGATCCTGAGATGGAGTTTCACTCTCCAACCTTTTGATCTAAATATTGTACATGTATAGGGGAAAGATAATGTAGTTGCTAACGCTCTGTCAAGAGTGTAGATAATATAATACAATAGAAGACAGCCATTCTACTGATACTTTTGTATTGTAAATAATGTTACTCAGACTTTGTCCTCTCCTTTGTTTTAGAAGTGCTTTATAGACAATGGGAGATAATATAAAGCTGTATTAATTTTTGCAATTGAAAAAAAAACTATTCTCTGTAAATAAGTTGAATGCTTTGTGAATCATATAATTTCCCCACAGCAGCAATTTTAAGGTGGGAGGTGTGACAAGTGGGTCAATAAGGGTAGCTACTTTTATTTTATTTCTAAGAGTTAGTCCCCTTTAGTAGTTGATGTAAGTCCCTGTTTACAATTGCCACTCTCTCTTATATCTGTAAGCTGACCAGTGTAGTTTAACTAAAGCTCTATATTAGTTAGTTAATACTTGTGTTAATGTAGTAGTACAGGTTTATTTAAGAGGAGTGTGCCACTTTTATGGGACGAGGGTTTGGATAAAGAGCTAAGTAGACCTTATTTACTTGTTAGTAAAATGTTTGTTTAGTTAAACATTATTTGTCTATTTAGTCTCTTAACCTTCCCTGTATTGTTTTTTTGTCAAAGACATATTTTGTCTGAATAACGTTCAACGCGTTTCATGGGTCTACCAAGTCAAACATGTTAATAAATGACTTGAACTCTTAGTCATTGGTTATCCTAACTTTTTTCAGGCAACCCTTTCCTTTCTTTGATGGCTTTAGGGAAGAACTTGTACGAATTTGTTGGAGCGAATAAATGTGCCTTGTGCCGTTCTGAGTAATTTAATTGTTTTTTTCTATTTTTAAATTATGATACATTGTTTTATGTATTATTGGTACTTTATTTTTTTATTTTTCTTTCTTGACGTGTCACTTACTTTCGGGATTTTATTAATTTTGATACTCTAATACAATTAGAATATTCGATTTTTAACAAATCTTATTGCTCTATTTTGTATTGTTCCAGTTTTAAAAAAGTTTACTTGAGCTGAGCGACCCCAAACAGAGGATGCATATTTTAATTTTTGCCTAAGTAAGCTCAAATGTCATTTTAGTTTCATGTTCTTGTCTGATTTGTAAAAAAAATAGTAATAAACCATAATCCTAAGAATTTCGTCACTATGGTGAATTAGTGATAACTTTTCATTTGTTACCACTAGGTATTTTGAGTTTTTAGTCAGTGTAAATGGTTTATCATAAATAAAATATATAGTTTTTATTGTTTTAGTTTACTATTATCTAATTCCTTTGAAAAATAATCAATTAGTCCTATTAGTTGTGTTTCACGTGATCAATATTTCCTAAAGCTGTGTTGCTAAGGAGTATGAACATTATGTTTATCTAAGTAGTTTATGATGTTGCTACATATAAGGGTTGCTACACATCAAACTTACCATTTCGTCTTCTTTTGTAAAAGTAACAACTAATCACAGTCGTTACAATGAGAAGAAAACCTACACACGGCAAAATGCTACTTACGAGCACATCTGTAAATAATACAATAAAAATAATTGAGGACAATTTATTTAAGTAATTTGTGCATTCGTCAACATTATTAGCTCAAGGCATCAACAAAAGGTCTTAATTATGCTTTCTACCTCACACATGTCCTAGACCCTATATTCCCACCACATCAAAATGTTAAACTTCTTCCAACTTAGCTGTCTAAGGAGTATCTATAAGTTGAGTTGGTCCGACCAGATACCAGACACAGTAAATGTGACAAGTAGGTCAAAGATGGTGGCCGTTTAGGTGTCTAGGGGGTTTAGATAATTAGAGGACCTTGACTTGCACATAAACTAACAGGCACAGTGTTATGAATGCAGGCAACAAATACAGTTTAAGTAAAACATATGTACAGTTTAATAATAGAAAGGTAAAAATAAGAAAAAGGTAAAATGCTATACAGAGTTAAGGTGGGACCTAAATATTTACATAAACCAAACTATCATCATGAGATATGAGAACCAAGTGGTCTGAGTGTCATTAGGCTGGTTGCTTAGCTTTAAGTCCAATGCTGTTCTGACGAGACTGGTTTGGCTGATGCTGAGTTGTCTGTGGGTGGGCTGGCGTTATCAATCCTAGCGCACGGGACAGTCCAACTATACGTAGCTGCAGGAACTGGTCTTCTGGCAAGCGATTGTTGATCGGACTCTTCTTGTTTGTATCAAGTAAGGCTGGTATCTTCAGATCTGATGTCAGCAGACTGGTAACAAGGTTACGTAAACAGGGCTTCTAGTATAAGTAGCCTGTAATAAAAGCTGCAACGAGATGCGTAGATCGACTTAGCCATAATGACGACACTAGAGGGTAGACGCCTTTTCGTGAAGGACATCTTCAGAATGTTTTATAGAAACTATAATCTAGTTTCACAATAGTAAGGGGAGTTAATCAATTAAATATTACATCTCATCAGGGGAGACAATAATAATAATAGTAGTGAAGTCCCACAAGGGTGATAACACTTAGTAATGTAACATTTGGTGTGTAGAAACTATAACCAAATATCAAAGGGAGTTAATACATATATATATATATATATATATATATATATATATATATATCGTATCTCATCAGGGGAGAATACAATACTAGTGATAGCGGAGAAGTCCCACAAAGGGGAGTAATAATTAGTCAACAGTGATATACACCCGCCAAGGTGAGATCATCACGAGTAGCTAGAATAACGAGATGAAAGGGGAAAGGGGCTGATGGTCAGTGACCCGGTGGCTATTGCTTACATCTGGCCGTGTGGCCTGAACAATTGAGTACGGTTGAATGAAGACAGGGCTCGTTCAAGGGACACAATCTCTGACATTAAAATTTAATCCAAGGGGAAATAATTCATGTCTCTTCTGAGTGCAGGGTTAGTGTGCCATTTAAAATCAAGGCGATCAACCGAGACAAGATAATGATAGGATAAGGTAAAAAAGATAATAGTTACATGGTTTTACCTAAGTAATATGTCTGGCCAATTGGCCGATAAAATAGAATATAGAAACAGTTACTTCATTCCTTGTCACGGAATGAGTGTATATATATACTTGGTAGTAATACATGTTACATAAATATTATGATAGTTCCCGGTCAAGGAATTTATCCATAATAATAGTGAGGGTTCGTGGCGAGCGATGATTTATCTACGATAAATAATGATAGCTAAAGAGCTTAATACAAGTAGCAAGAATTGTTGTAAATTCTAGTCCAGATAAAGTGGATGACTTTGACTATTTAGTCGTACAAGTCATGATAATAAATATAATACATAAAGTGACTACTTACATAATCCAAAATATAATGCACTAAATAAATGCACAAATGTGGCGACACATAGTAAGAGGCCATTAAACACAAACCACATAGCTTACCACCGAATCCAAGTAAAGAATTATATAAAGATGAATAAATTTAAAGCTCAAACAGAGATATGAATCCTTTCTCTCTGCTCCTCAGAATGAGAATAAAACTATTCGCTATGTCTAGTTAAAAAGGCTAAGTTGGACAGGAAATTGGATGGCTAGCTATTACGCATATCCTGTCGCGTGGTAAGAGTGCACAATATATTAGGGACCCACCTTAGGAGGGGCACGACCTGTGGTGGCGCGAGTTATCTCTTTGAACCAAGATAGAGCCGAAGATATCGTAAACCAAGGAACAATTCACACAGGATGGGCCCAAAGTGGATGGCCGGGCTAAACATAGTTGAATGTTTGAACTATCCCCGGTCAAGGGCAGATTAGCGACAAGTGTCCTTTGTTGATAGCTTGAATAGACACGTGTTAGCTTAAGAAAGCCCAAGATGACGTCGAAGTCTGGCGAGAGGTATGGGGGGGAGGTGGTAATAGGGCCTTTGTTGTAGGTGTGCCAAATTTACGTGAATAAAATGGAACACTAAAATAAATTAATTGAATCCCTTTTTCCGAGTGATACCATAAGTGGGCGAAATTTATTTTTGTCACAGTAAACTTAAAGCACCCTTCACGTTTTTTAAAAGTAAAAAGTAAAGTTCCCCTTTCAGACCTTGTGGTCTATAGAATAGATGATGTAA
The DNA here is from genome assembly GCA_021533235.1 of Biomphalaria straminea. NCBI lineage: Eukaryota > Metazoa > Mollusca > Gastropoda > Planorbidae > Biomphalaria > Biomphalaria straminea. The sequence goes on from JADKLZ010079391.1 coordinate 9,720,415, forward strand.
AGGTCATCTGATTATGTGACCCACGGCTAACGAGAGTGTCATGTGGCCAGCACAACGACAAACCGCCTTTACTTTTCCCCAACGAATCTCAGGTACCCATTAAAGCTGTGTGGACTCAAGGGCGCCCGAAAATCCCGAAATAAAAATCCCAGTCTTCACCAGGATTCGAACCCGGGACCTCCATTACGGAAGCGAAGCGCTTTACCGATCAGCCACCGCGCGGTGGTCGAATGGTTAAGCGCTTCCGAACCTGAACTCCTAGGTTCGAATCCCGGTAAAGATTGGGTTTTGAATTCAAGGATTATAAGGGCGCCCATGAGTCCACCCAACTCTAATGGGTACCTGACCTTAGTTGGGGAAAGTAAAGGCGGTTGGTCATTGTGCTGTCCACATAACACCCTGCTCGTTAACCGTGGGCCAAAAAAAAATGACCTTAACATCATCTGCCCTATAGATCGCAAGGTCTAAAGGGGAAACTTTACTTTTTCACGTTTCTTAGGGGTAGAGTAATGTGGGAATCATGAGTGTTCACTAGACCCCTAGCTTTGTACTTCTGGTGATGCCTCGTCAATTCCAACCACTTTTATACAGTATAGCATAAAATGCACTATCTACTAGTGATCGTACCGTTTTAAGTGTGCTGCCAAGGTAGGTGTAATCCCAGCTGTAGAATGAAAGAGCCCAGCTTCCCTTAATGACTTCTGTATGGCCAATTAGGGGAAAGGAAGAGCTCATAAGGTGGACAAAGAAAACGCTTTAATGACACTTTCATAGTGCTTTCAGTATGACATAGCCATCTTGGTGATGAAAGCACATGATAGAGCATCATGTCATCGCACAGTAAAAGCAGAACAACGCTGGCAGAAGAAAAGTTTGAGAAAAAAGGCAAGGCCATCGACACTAACTCCACCTGGAATAGCCTACCCAGTGTGCGGCAGAACAAGCCACACGAGGAAGCACTAAACCCCTGTGCAAGGTTCCCAGCCCCCTCGATGACAAAAGTGGTCAACTTATATCTCGAACCACAACGAACGAATTAAATTTATATATATTGCTATAACCCTATTGCCTTATTGGCAGCGCAAAAGGGTTAACTGAGTGTTACCAGCGGACATTTGTGACATAGTCCAGCAATACAGTTTAGTGTGCTATGTATAAGGGGAAAGAACTGTACTGGCATGAACTTTGCACGCAAATGTGACCACTGTTATGGTCAGCTGATCATAAGCCTGTGTGTACGAGAGACCAGAGACAGAGTGTGTAGGCAGAGCAGTTCAAGATAGGACACGGAGGAGACCAGGTCTGTGAGTCTGGCTATAAAGTCGGGCCTGGTTGAGTCCTCAAGTGTTGTGTACGAGTCCAAGTAGAGATAGAGACAGTAGTTTTGTACGGTGATGTACAGAGTAACAATTTAGTTGTAGTACTTTATTGTTTTGCCAATTATGTGATATTGTGATATTATTTGGAGCTCTTGTTGTCAGGTTCTTTGATGTGTTGATGTTTTGTGTGTTTAGAGCAGTTGTTACAGAAAGCCTGAGATAGGAAGGAGAGAGAAACGTAACAATATATATATATATATACATCATAGTATTAAAATCCTTATTGTATTTAAAGTCAGCATTCACATTGTTATTTTATGTTTCGCTGTATAAGGTAGTGTGTATTAAGCTGAACTACTTAACGCATTTCTCTCAGCATTTTCTTCATAAAAGTTATGTTCTTACTATAGACATAAATAAATATAGACTGGTCAATAAGTTTTATGAAACTAAAGTTTGTGAATCTCAATTGTTCGTACCTTATTTTATGTTTATAAATTTTGTTTAACCTTTAGGATTGAAGATCATGCATTTTTTTATTTTTTTGTAATTCGGAAATCCGAATTCCATATATATACATGTTTTTAAGTTACGTAAAGTTATTTCCTTTTTCCAGTCTATATTTATTTATGTCTATGGTTCTTACACAATAACATTTAATAATGTAATATCTATATTGTCTTATATAAATAAATAATGTGCCAACATATACTAATTAATATGTAATACTAATGAAATTTATTCAGAAAAAAAACATTTCTAAGTCTTGGCATCTTCCTGCACGCTAGGTTTCACATTTAAATTGAAAGGGTGAATACGCCAAAAGTACAAACTTCTTCTTTGTTAGCTGGTTTCGTTTGTTTCGGATATTTCTTTAGATTTGAAGATTATTTCACCTAGTGAATCTTCTCGAACGCTTCCACCAAAGATAAAGTCGCACCATAATGGACACACGCTATGCGACTAGGAAGACTACATTACAAATATATATGTTCTGCTATTGGCCGGTGTAGAAAGTATAGAAGCACTAATTACCATTAAATAGCTGCGTTGGGTCTACCTATAACGAAGGGAGATGACCGCATACGAAAGGCGATCTAATTTGGCAAGCTTTAAGTAAAACTGCGTAACGAAGGTGCTTTCTTAAGCGCTACATAGATCACATATGTCTCAACAGCTGTATGATAAAGATTAGGCGCTATTTCGCTCTCACTGGTATAGATAAAAGTATCTTTCTATTTATCTAACAATTTACCAAACAATCTATCAATCAATCTATCAATCAATCTACCAATCAATCGATCAATCAATCTATCAATTAATCAATCTATCTATATATGTATATCTATGTTTATATCTATATCGATCTATCTATATCTATCTATCTATCTATATCAATCTATCTATCTATCTATACTATAAGTAATATAGACATTATTATAAATATTCACTTCATATTAATGACCAAAATAGTATGACTATAAATATTATTACTTTTAAGAGTACTTTCTGAGGTCCCTGTTGATGTCTCATTACACTCAGCAACTGTTAAGAAAATATAATGAGCAAAGCAAATTAAGAGATATTACAAGTCGCTGTAGGACATCAAACTACTTCTTGCTGTTCATTTTGGGCAAGAAAAATATTCTACAGCTTGTGCAGGAAATAAAACTTCATATCAATATGTAAGCTCGTGATTGCTTGTGACCATAGAAGACTATGAAAAGATGATTCGATATTCCAAGTGTAGGAATATGTAAGGAATAACTGGATGAAATTTCTTTTTTTTACAATATTATAGTGGGAAGCGTGGTCGAGAGGCTAAGTGCGGCTTGAGCTTGGCTTGCTTGGCTACCTAGAAGGGGGCCCGAGGTTCGACACCCGACTCGGGCAGAGTTGTGTTTACTGAGCGCCCAAAGGCAGCACGGGAAACCAACTCCTAGATACCCCCTCCCCCCCACTGGTCCACAAATGAGATTGGACTAAAGCGCTCTGAGCATGCTTTAAGCATGAAAGTAGCGCTATATAAAAGCTATAATAATAATAATAATATACCTTCACCACCTGAACAGTGTTATAAATTAGAAAAAAAAAAGAATTTTGATTCCCCGATTTATTGATCGTTCACCAATAGGAGCTAGAGAAAGGCAGACGTTTTATACATGTGTGATATCGCCTTCCTTAAGGTATTACAATATTCTTTGACAAACTGTGTTTCTTAGTAGTTTCTTTACATAAATCTTGTCTGTGTTCCGCCGATTTTATAATCGTAGCATTGAAGTAATACTGTGATTAGTTACTCTTTACCGTGAACATTTGCCTACGTTTTTTTTTTTATTCTGACACAACGCAATTTTTTTTTTGCATCCCTTATAATAAGAAAAAAATATCTAGATCTAACTTTTTAATACTATTAGAGTTTTTTTTATAATTTGTATTTAAAAAGAGGCGAAGCCGTGTGGTATATATTTATATGATACATAAGGCTTGTCTTGAAGTCATTAATTGTTGTTATAAATTATGTCTAACTTATATGCATACTAAAAGGTTTATTTTTTTTACAAAAATTAAGTTTAATGTATTTGTAAATGTAGTAGTTATTGGGACAGGACTACAAATGTAAAAAAAAATTATTGCTTAACAAGTCTAAGACCTTTTGCATAAATGTGTTGAAATATGGTAAATGGTCACTACTCTACTAAAGAGCCTCCCGTGTTTGCTATAAATATAGTGAATAGTTGTAAAAGTGGTTAATTTTTATGAAAAAATCTGCTTATATAAGTGATTTCAAAAATTAGATTTTTCGCTTTTAGAAAACAAAAAAGTAGCCGTTACATCAGGACTTTGAATGAACTAAAATATTATGATGTCAGATTTTCTTTATCTTTTCTAGTTTACCAGATCAAGACGGGACGGACAGATGGACAGACATTTCACACAAAACTAATAGAGTCTTTTCTCCTTTAGGAGGCCGCTAAGAAACGCTGTGATAATTGTTCAAAATAATACTAACTTTTTTGTAACATCGTACAGCGGGTCAATGTAGCATTTAAACATGTGACAAGAACCAAGCGTTAAAGTCTGATTTAGCGGTAATAAAAATAATTTGGTTAATTAAATGAACTGAATTTTCTAAGAAAAGAAGAGAGGGGAAAATACCTTCAATATCCAGACCAGGCTTTTGTGTTACATAACTATAGGGGATATCCTTGAAATTCATCATTGAACACAAGAAATCATTAACACTGTATGAAGTGTTCAGTTTTAGGTATATTCCACTTGTTAAACTGTCTTCTTTGTTGAAGTATATCCCTGTAGCTAAGTCTGAGGTCGCATCCTATAGTTAAACAAAAACATTAAGCTGACAATAAAAAGAGTGTTCGAATGTATGTAAAATGACTTCTCATTAAATATGAAAAATTACTTTTATGAGTATTACAATGCTAGGCATTGCTTAAAATGATTGTATGTAACGTTAAAAAAAATAACCTGACAGTCATTGTTTAAAAAAAAAATGAATGAAAACCCAGGTATTATGTCTAAGTATTGCAACTATCTTTCTACAAGGTGCGGTACTGAAATATAGGTTGCGGGATGGTAAAAAAATGGGTTACGTATGTATGTATTTACGTATATCTATTTGTATTGTTATGTTATGGTTAGAGATTATACTAGTTTAGTTAGTTAAATATATTTTGTGTATAGTTTTTAGCGACAGTAAAAGTAGTGACGTAGAGAGACAGACTAATGACGCAGAAGGCTTAGGGCGACAAGAAGGATGAACATGGCGGTCTTCTTATAGTAGAATTAGGAACTAATAGATTAATGAACTAGGCGAATGAACGACGTAGACTGTGTCCTTTTGAGTCATGATTAAATTGTTAAAGCTACCAGTTTTCTCTGTTATTGTGTGTCTACGAGCTCGCATTGAATTGTCAGAAGACAGACAACCATGCGATCCCGAGCCAAGAAGAACGCCGCAACGAAACAGAACCTAAGGTCAGAAGAAACTTTGTTGACGTTGTTATTTGCTTCTAGAATCTAGATTCGTCGCCTACTTGATGTACACGTCTACGTGAATTGATTGAGATTTACTCCAGTTGCCTGCACGTTTAGCAGAAGTTTGGCCGTTACAGCCCGAAGTGAGCCGGAAATTATTTTGGCCGTTGGCGTTGAACCAGAGAAGAATACTGGTCTGGATTCATTGGATCTACACACGAGTGATGGTACACCCTACTACCACACTGCGTGATCGTCTGTTCAACCTGTGAGGTTGAGTATTTTATTCGTTAGAGAGAAAGTTGGACTTAACTTTTTTTTGTATCCCTCTTGAGTGAGATAGCACTATCAAGCCTTTTTTTTTATCTCTCTTGAGTGAGAAAGCACCATCAGCTTGTCTCAGTTTGACTTCGGCATACTGTTGTTCCTGACCTGAAGATAGAATCCAGCACCTACAGATATGAACGCAAGTGAAGCATTGAACTGTTGTTGAGAACTTCAACTTTGTCGCCGTCAAGATTGTTTTATATCGTCGCAGATTACATCTGCAGCACTATTTTCGTCATATATATCTCAACACATCTGTAAGATCCTTTTCATCGCGGACTACGCTGCACCAGAGACATTATCGTTGGATTATTAGTGAATTAGTCATCATTGAAGCATACGCCGAAGATGAGGTTCGTCGTTGAGGGCCTTTAACTGTTACTGTTGGATTAACTGCCCTTTTGTCCCCCCGCCGTCGAAGAGGAACCTGAACCGTTACTTCCTGCATTGAGGAACCGTGGAACCGGAAGTTTGACTGCACATATATCGCCAACCTCAGAGAACGTTACTCTGGTTGGTGATTGCAACACTTTTCCTGAAGCGATCTACACTTGAGCTGTGAACCGAAGTTTTCCAGATTGCCAAGACGAGGAGCCTGATCTGACCACTGATGCTTGTGTGATACTTGTAAAATGTTCCCCCTGTTTCCTTCCTCAGTTATGTCCCCACCGGTATACTTTATATGTGCATTTTGTATTACTATGTTATTATAATATATGTTTGCATAAAAAATGTTAATAGACGAAGCAAGAAGTCGTATGCATGTATCTTAGCTAGTCTGAGGGAGACTCTCCTACCAAGGAGGCGCCCCTAGCCAATCAGCCTGTATGGTTTAATAATTTAGGCTCCTCTCGCATCTCTTCTCACAGCCTCCTATACCAGGATTGGCGTGTTTTGCTGTCTGACGAAGCAACTCAGCAACTCTCTACACATTCCAATCCATCACCCTAGACCAAAACTGAAAGCATTGCAGGCTGAAGCATCAATTCAGTCTGCAACTACCAGAGGGATAAGTCCACCGCGTAGCGTCCTCCTCTTCACCACCTCAGCGCCTGCAGTCAACTGACTGACAATCAGTACACCTAAGACTTAACTCATCCCGAGTTTATATACAGATAAGTGCGAACAGCCGAGCTAGCAAACAATACTCGAGTTTCATGAGCAACATCCCAGTGATGATATTATCCTGGAACTTATCATAAAATCTTAGATCATTTTGTACATCCCCTTTTTTACACACATTTGCATTTTTTTATAATTACTCCATAGTAAATATTTGTACTGTTGTTCAACACGCCTTGGTTCTTACTTGTGCCTGTCTATGTGCCTATAATAACCGTAGTAATAATAGAATATTTACCACGTTGTGGTTCTAAGACTTAACCCCTAGAATTCACAGGCCAAATCCCCATAAGAAAGTGTAAACAGACCGATTGGCGGACTTATTCCACCACAGTAACATCTATATATATAATCCTCAAAGTAAGAGGTCAAACAACAAAAACATGCAAGCAACAAGTAAATAGGGAAGATCCCATGGCGCACGCACGCGGTGTGAATGGAAATTGGTGCATCCCAATCCGCACTATTTTGTGAATGAAAGTGGTTTTTATATAATTATCTCTTCTTCTCAGATTATTGTCATAGTATTAAAAGTATTTAAGTATTTCCACATTATTGTGTCGTTAGACTATTGAAACTAGAACAACAATACACAGATAGAGTCTACTCTCAGGTTTCACTTTAGAAAGTACTTTAATTACGCACATTCGTTCATTAGACATGATTACGAAAGGTAACACATCTCTCTATTCCTAGATCTAGATCTAATTCTAAAACTCGAATTAAACTCTTCGCAAAGATAGTTTTATGCTTTAGCACATTAACACACTAATTATAGTCCATTTAATCAAATTAACATTCAAATTTGTTTTTCTAAAGTATTGTTACATGTGCAGCTATATTCTTAATATAGTGTAAATTAGGTCAATTAGCCATTTTTTTTAGCTCTATTCATAGTATTTTTCATTCATGAATTCACGCATTCGCTTTACTTATAACAAGCAAATGGGAAGATCCCATGGCGCAGCATGGTGTGAATGGGAAATAATATATCCAAAATCCGCACTATTTTCATTCACAAAATAGCATAGCATATTTTTTTTTACTTTAAAACGATTTTAATAATGTCCGGAAATTTCCAGAACTTTTTCGACCGCGGCATAGCATTTAATAACATTTCATGAGATTTCCAGGGGCTCCTGGTAAATCAAGAGGCCTCTGGAAATCTGTTATGTTTTATAAAATGGTTCAATTTAATAATTTATACACCTAAAAATTAGCACGGGTCCAAAGAAAGTTCGGGACCCACTGTGGTCACATATGTTGTAGTATTTTTTATTCATGAATTCACTTATAACAAGTAAATAGGAAAATCCCATGGCGCAGCATAGTGTGAAAGGAAATGGTGTATCTAAATCCGCACTATTTTCATTTACAAAATAGCATAGACATAAATAAATATAGACTGGAAATATGAATTAATTTCATGTAACTTGATTTAATTATTTATATACCTAAAAAATGAGCACAGGTCCAATGAAAGTAAGGGACCCACTGTGGTCGCATATGTTGTAGTGCCTAAGGCCTGCCCTGGAAAATAGCGGCGTATGCTATACCGCCGGTCGACTAGTGTCGCACATAACCAACGGTATTATTTATTAAAGGGATTGTAGTGATTATTTCTTGCTAATTTGAATGCAGGCTTATGTATTTATTAAGTACATTATCTTGTCATGGTATCGAATCAAAATACAAGAGATTCAAAAAAGGTCACCCCCCCGGTTTCCCAAATCCCTAGCTACGTTGTCTGCATTACATTCATATGATGAAGCTATTTAAAAAATAAAGAGCATATTCTTTACATATGTTACCTGGCAGGTTGTGTTATATATTATTTTTGGCTTGTAATTTTGTTTAGTTTACTTGGCCAGGGGGGCAGGAAGTGACCCCTATAAATTGGACGAATGTTGTTAAATTTTTCTTTTGTTGTTACTGTGGCCAGCCAGAAACCATGTAGTAAATTTTATGTAGCTTAGAGGTAGCGGGACCGCCTGTGAGTAATATGTCTTATTTCTTTTTATTTTTATGTAATTAGTTTAAATTTGTCTTGATTAACCATAGATTAGTTTTATTTGTTTAGATTTAGGCCGATTGGTTATGTCCATAATCGGCGTAGTTAAGTAGACCTTGGTCCGGTGTGAAAACGGAAGGTCCAGTTTGACATTAAGGTGCATGGCTTCTCGTTAGATAATGCCATCTTAAACAATCCCCCTTGTTAGGTCTACTTTTGTCCCATTTTGTCTATTTTGTAATTAGTTCTTGGTCCATTTAATGTTTCACATATAGTATTTTATTAATATATATATTTAATAGTTAAGTAGAATGTTGTTTTGAATTTCATAGTTTTATGTACAAGATGGCGGCCCTCGTCATCTAGGTCTGTTTATTTTGTTGTCTAGCCCAACTAGTGTTGTGGTATAGACATTGATGTGTGGTTTTGTATGGCTTTAATTAGCCACATGCAGGTAATATGCATTTGCCTCATGTAAATGATGTTGGTCTAAATTCCTAGATCTAAGTCTAGGCCTAATCTATTAATATTTTATTTTTTATATTGACTTATTTTTGTTTGTATTTTTAAATTGTAGGCTATCATTCCTGCAGTTAAGTCTGCTCGCCAACGAGGCTGCTCGCCTTGCCATTAATCTGCCTTTATGCCTGCTTGTGTTAGTATAAGATAGTTTGATTAGGGTTTGTTATATAGGTTAAGTTGTAGTGGTTGTTTTTGAGTTATTGGTTAGTGTGGATTTAGGCAGTGGATTAGTTGTTTTAGTTAGTCGTTTAGTCTTAGTTTGAGATGAGTTGGTCTATCAGTATTTTTAGTATTCAGTCATTTAGTTTAATTTTGTATGAGTGTATAATTTATTATATATTTAATGTTGATTTATTGATTTGATTTGATATTTGAATGTAAATAAAAGTATTTTGGTAATTTGTTCTATAAATTTAGTTTGGTTATTTTGTGGTAGTTGTTGTTTTTATAGTTTATCTTAATAGCTTAGTTTAACTTGATAATTAATTGTGTGGTCTGATCGCCCAGGCGAAGGCCGCCCTTTCGGTATTGTACCAAAGTGTCACAGATGGACCCACACAGTAGAGCTAACATCTGCCTACTGAATTAATATGTTTAGCTGCTGAAATTAGGCCTTAGCGCCTCCTGACCAGCTAACACATACTTTTTTATTCGAAATGTAAAAAAAAACTCAATAAATATATATGCTGTATATACTCAAAGTCTGAAATGTTACAAGGGCTAAATCTACATCAATGGGTGCCCGCAAGGGGGGGGGGGTTAAAGTGGGTGCAATTTCACCTTCCTGGATTCTGAGTCGTCAAATTCTAGCCACTTTTTGCACCATCAGATCTAAGTAGCAACTGAACAAGTAGTGCTTTCACTGAGTAATGAAGTACAGTTATAGTAGACTAGCTTATGCTTATCACGCATAATGGCTGACCATGTCCAATATTCAATATTCTTTAGCACGTTAGTTGTATCGATGTGTTTTCATTTGCATATAATTAATAGTTATCATTATATTTAGTAAAGACCTAGAATATGATAAAAGTATTTTTTTTTTGTCTTGGAGTAAAAAACTTGTCAGCTGTCTTTTGATTTGATATATGTGAAATTTCCTACAAGATATACGAGCAGCAGTATGAATTAACTTGTTCTTTTTTTTTGTAGTTCATTAATAAAATACAGATATCTCAGGTACTGTACAGATGTGTTTGAGATTTGTTGATTTGTTTTGCCATTGTTACCATTAGAGAGACAAACTGCTTGTGTCCAACTTCATTGTCAGCGATTACATTATGGACATTTTTCACATGGACAAAATATTCGGCCAAAGCTATGATGGCTGCCCTGTGATGGGTAGCATTTAAAACTGTTTAGGCAAGGATTCGTGAAACAATACTCTAAAGCAGAGATTTCCGTTGCGAGTCCCAAAGACTTAATTTTTTTATTATTGACCTGAATGTCATTTCAGACATACGCAATGCTGTTTGTGTCAACCAGAAGATTATCTATTTCTTACAAACAGTCCCAAGAAAAGGCATTGATCCTAAATTTACTACTTTTGAGTGAGACACAATGAACTGCGAAATACAAATTGATTCACAACTTTAAAAAGATATTTGACTGTTTGGCGTATTTTAAAATAACTGCTATAAGTGAAACCTGACAAACTGCATATGTGTAATCAGTGCCTGCTTTTTATGTGTTTCGTATTTTTAATTGTCAATTATTCATCTTTTCTTGAACCAGTTTTCGCGATGTTCCAGTCTGTTCATCTCAGGATAAGTCGCCGCTTAACAGCACATCAGTATTCACATTAAGGACATAAATACCATTTGCCATTTCGAGGAACATTTCAACCTTGGCATCTTGAGGAAGGCGAGACTGCTGGCAGGCAAACGAGGTATTGAGTTGGTGCTACCGAGAATTTGTAGTCGACAGAAACATGGAGAAAAGAAAAACATGTTTTTGGATTTCGGGAATTATTTTGGAACACTGTTTTTCATTATTTAATTATGTTTGTTAGTATCTTAATGTTTCGCTTTTCAAGCAATAATAATGCTCAATTCAACATCCTCAAATGATGTAAGAGCTGCAACATTATGAAAAATGTCAGCACTGCAGATTCATCGCCGGCTTGTTAATCGTGACGAGAAGCAATTCAGTAGTAGGCTAAATTTATTGACAGTTTTGGCAGCGTTTGCATTTTTTGTTTGATCAACCGTTGAGATTCATGGGCCAAAGTGTACAGTTTTGTTCACGTATCATTTTTTTATTTCACGAAACACGTATTTAAGTGATAGGTATGGGTAGGCGCCGTGCACCATTTCATTTCTTTAGTATTCTTTGTAATAAAAAGGTTGCAGTTACGACTTTGAACCATGAGTGGCGAATTGCAGCCCCTGCAAAAGAACCTGCGGGCGACCATGTCTACATCTAGAATCTAGATATAAAACAAAGAAACTAAAGAGATTTTGGATGGAAGAGGGGTGTATATGGTACACTGAATAAAGGAATCAAAAATTAGCATATGCTTTTATGGCGGGCAGCTAAAGTGAAGGAAGAAAAATACGATTTTCAGATAAAATAGAAATAAAATAAATAGTTACTATTTTAACGTGTTATGATCGAGCATCAGATAGTCACATACATATCTAGGTCTAAAAAATATATTAAACCTAATATCGTGTATATTTTAGTCTACTTACCACAACTGTCACCATGTTACTTTCTAACAATGCTAATGTAGTTGTAGTGTTAACTTTATTGTGGGTCATCTTAAGGGCGGTATTTTCTTCAAAGCTCGTTCGTCCAAAAATTTCCAATGTGCACTTTATAACATTCCAAGACGTCTTACAACTTCTGGCTGTATCTTGATATCACAAATAAATATAAGAAATGGTATTAACTTCTATAATAAAACTGATAAAAAATCTAAATAAATTAATTTATCTATTTTGTTACACTGTTCTAGGTTTGTACAAAGCCTGAATTCATGTGAATAGTCGATTGACTGAAACACATTATTTGTCTACATGTTGTGTGTTTGTAAGTCATATTTAAATCTCCCAATTAAAGGCAACGAATAATAACAACATTTAATCAGTTTTTACCAAACATGTAGACATTTACAAATTGCTTTTCATTATGATGATATATCTAGTTCACTTTTACAACTATATTCTTAAGCAGCCATCTTGTATTCGAAATTCACACAATTTATGTACACAATTATTAACGTTTATTACAATATTTACCGATTATCTATATATATAATCCTCAAAGTAAGAGATCAAACAACAACAACATGCAAGCAACAAGTAAATAGGGAAGATCCCATGGCGCACGCACTATTTTGTGAATGAAAGTGGTGTTTATATAATTATCTCTTCTTCTCAGATTATTGTCATAATATTAAAGGTATTTCCACATTATTGTGTCATTAGACTATTGAAACTAGAACAACAATACACAGATAGATACACACTTGAGAAAGTACTTTAATTACGCACATTCGTTCATTAGACATGATTACGAAAGGTAACTCATCTCTCTATTCCTAGATCTAGATCTAGATCTAAAACTCGAATTCAACTCTAAGAAGATTATAGAACTTCTCTTAGCAGATATAGTTTTATGCTTTAGCACATGAACGTACTAATTATAGTCCATTTAATCAAATTAACATTCAAATTTGTTTTTCAAAAGCATTGTTACATGAGTGCAGCTATATTCTTAATATCGCGTAAATTAAGGTCAATTAGCCATTTTTTTTAGCTCCATTCATAGTATTTTTCATTCATGAATTCACGCATTCGCTTTACTTATAATAAGCAAATGGTAAGATCCCATGGCGCAGTATGGTGTGAATGGGAAATAATATATCCAAAATCCGCACTATTTTCATTCACAAAATAGCATAGCATATTTTTTTTTTACTTTAAAACGATTTTAATAATGTCCGGAAATTTCCAGGACTTTTTCTATTGGCGGCATAGCATTTAATAACATTTCAGGAGCTTTCCAAGGGGCTTCTGGTAAATTTGATAAAATGGTTCAATTTCATAATTTATACACCTAAAAATTAGCACGGGTCCAAAGAAAGTTCGGGACCCACTGTGTTCGCATATGTTGTAGTATTTTTTATTCATGCATTCACTTATAACAAGTAAATGGGAAGATCCCATGACGCAGCATGGTGTGAATGAAAATGTATCCAAATCCGCACTATTTTCATTCACAAAATAAATAAAGACATAAATAAATGGTTCCCGGTCACTTCATCCCCGGTCACTTCATCCCCGGTCACTTCATCCCCGGTCACTTCATCCCC
>JADKLZ010079391.1:9734042-9749568 GCA_021533235.1 Biomphalaria straminea
CCGGTCACTTCATCCCCGGTCACTTCATCCCCGGTCACTTCATCCCCTGGTCACTTCATCCCTCGGTCATTTCATCCCCAATTAAATATTTTATATATAAATATGATTATGTAGAATGTTTTTGATATTTTATGACATGTTACTAATGCGTTTATGGTGTTTCCTCCTCTAATTAGTATTCTTAATGAAAAATCTTATTGCAAATCTGGATGTGTACTTAGCTATAGCGTAATGGTCAATGGCCAAGGTGTTGTGCAAGTAGTAGGAATCTTTTGAGAGATAGAAGTGCGATTAGAATAATTATGACCGTGCCGCTAATAAATTATCATCAAAGACCAAGGTGTGGTGCAAGTAGTGGACATCTTTTGAGAGATAGACGTGCGATGACAATACTTATGATCATGCCGCTGATAACTTATCATCAAAGGCCAAGGTGTGGTTGAAGTACGACCATGATTCATTTTATTTTATTTTTAAATCACTCTTTCTTGAAAATTGGCGCGTCATTTTAAGCCTTGAAATAAGGTTTTATTTTTTTCTTATAAAGGCGGACTTCACCCATCCTCGGGATATCATGTCGCCTGTATAAGCTTTGCTTGATATCCTTTTAAATATTAAGGTTACAAATAGTATAATAGGACTTTATTTCTATATATATATTTTTCTACATGTATATGTAAGTAATTTTTTTATTGGTATTCACTTTAGACATCGAAACTAATGGGTCTTCTCTACTTACAATCGATAGCATATTAATCTTACTGATGTAGATGAACACAAAAACACCTTTTTTTTACATTACCTCTAAGCCTATATTTACACATGCTAAATTTTTATAGTTTTTAATGGCATTTAATTTCAATTTTATTGTAATCTAACGTGTTAAAATTTTGTCATTTAAATAAAAAATGAATACATTAAATATTGCTCATTTAATGATTTTTAAAATTACTATTTGTTAGATAAAATGATCAGATGATGAAAAGTATCAGGGGATGAAATGACCGGGGGATGAAGTGACCAGGGGATGAAATGACCGGGGGATGAAGTGACCGGGGGATGAAGTGACCGGGGGATGAAATGACCAGGGGATGAAGTGACCGGGGATTAAGTGACCGGGGATGAAATGACCGGCCACCAAATAAATATAGACTGGAAAAAAGGAACTTCATGTAACTTGATTTAATAATTTATACACCTAAAAAATTAGCACGGATCAAATGAAAGTGCGTGACCCACTGCGGTCGCATATGTTGCAGTGCCTAAGGCCTGCCCTGGAAAATAGCGGCGTATGCTATGCCGCCGGTCGACTAGTTTATATTTAACCCTGTATGTGTTTGGTTGTGTTTGCGTTTATACATGTTTAGGATTAGGGTTTTTACGGGGTTAAGGTTTTGAAAAATTGGGTGGGGGAACGCTTCGAGCTCTTCCAGCAGGGTCTGTTGAGCGACGCTTAGAATCATCTCATGCATTTAAAGCTTAAAAATAATAGAGTCTACATGTAATATACTGCTATTCTTCTATTTATAAAAAGAATGCCAAATATCATATCTACTATTCATTGTACTTTAGTAATGGATTCCAATGACTGATATAAAAAACAAATTGGTGTGTGAAGAGTTTTATTTCGGGTAGCGTTTAATCTCAAATGACTGTAGCTCGTTTTAGTTTTAAGTCTGTTGTTTGAATTGTCATAGTTTTTTTTTTATTAATGTTATAAGTTCCAGCAACTAGCCTTAAATGGTGACTATTGTTTTGCTTTAGTTTTTATTTAATATAAGAAGGAGGGGTTAACAAATTAAAAATCTTTTGACTACACTCATGAAAAATAAGGATTAGAGCCTTGCTTTTCGTTTTGTTTGATAGAAGTGTAAATTTTAATTATTTATGGCTACTCTGATTACATTTGTTTAGTCTTTTTTTTTAATATTTAAAGAGATTGTATACGCAAACCTTATTGTTTTAGCAGTAGTTTGGCTCTAAAAAAAACCTTTTATATCTTACCCTCCTTGATAATTATTAGGGAATTTAATGACTAGTAAATCCAGGCCCGGATTAACCATTAGGCAAACAAGGCACGTGCCTAGCGCACCAGGCGTTTTGGGGGCACCAAAAGTCCGCAAGAAAAATGTGTATATTGTCCCGGTAGCCGCGCGAAATCGACATGATATTAGCAAACGCAAATGTAATACTGAATCGCATATTATTTAACCTTGATCCCACAACCTGGGGGTAAAATATCCCCATCCAATTTTATTGCTATTTAAAATAATTTAAAAAGAAAATACGCCTAAAAATCATATAATACAGAAATACCTTATTGTAGGTTTTATATGAGTGACGGTAGTACAAATATATGTGTTAATAATCGTTTGTCTTTATTAGTTGTTTTTTTTTGCATAATATTGAACATACAAGCTGTCAGTGGAGGATCGGAGGTCCGGGCATAAGGGGGCACCCATGTGGGTTTGTGCCTAGGGCACCAAATTGGCTTAATCAGGCCCTGAGTATATCCTTTGTTTTTTCTGGGGGAAAATTTTTGATTGGGAGAAACCTCAAAACTTAGCTACTCTTGTATGATTATATGATTTTTACCTTCCTTATTAATCTTTTAAATATTTATCCTGCTATCAAAATTGAAAATCTGTTGCATTTAATTAATTTCAATACTTATATTACTTATATACTTATTAAATAGCTTAATTTTCTCTACATGTAAGTAATGCTTAATAACATTAAATGTATATTGTAAAGGGTTAATTATTTATAATTAGGATTCATTCCTTGCTTGTCAAACAAGCGTTTTTCTAAGTGCCTTTTTATGACGATATATGAAACTAATTAAGCTGGAGCATCTTTTTAGACGATGTGCCTGATAAAAGATAAAGATATGAAACACTTTTCAACGTTCAAAAAAAAAGTTTAGAATAGACCAAAAAAAATTTCTATTTAACATCATATTCAGAAGATGATAGTTTGTAAGCATCTTATAAGTTTTCTTTACTTATAATCAAATAATAAAAAAAAACTTTAGATAAAACATTGATTTTTACCAGCCGTGCCGTTGAAGTGGTTTTGAACTTACATTTTATATTATTAAACGAATTTCTTTAAGCAACAAGACTCAAAAATAAAGTAGCAATTATACATAAAACACTGAACAATAATCTTCAAAATTCAGAAACAAAATCTAATAAAATACTCAGAAAGACACAAAAATAAAGACACATTTCTCGTTCCATATGCTAGGAGAAAATGGTACCAATGCTCTTTCTTCCCTAGTGCTATTAGAGTATGGGATAGGTTAACTGAACTAGCCAGGAAATCAAGTGCTTGCTTAACATGAATGACTTAATGCATGACGCGTAGGTCGTAATCATCTTCTTTTTTGAAGTAACATCTGTGCATATAAGAAGAAGATACGGTTCAAGGGCATCATTGGTGGTATGAGTTATAACTTTAAAAGCTTTTTATATTTTTTTTTGCAAATAACAATCACAGTTTTGGATCAGAGGCGTCACAGGCTCTGACAGGGTTTTTAGCGATATGTGATGCAAACTAATTAAAGGTCGCAGGCTCTTTATTTGTCCCGAGTGTTGACCCACGAAACCTTTTCCATGTTTGGGTATACTTGTAAGGCAGTTTAGTTTGAATTCAATTTTTTTATCTGCCAGGTGGGTAGCAAGCTGAGGCTAATGAGTCTTTCCTAAGCCCTCACTCAAATGGAGTTTGATGAATGAATGAATGGGTCTTTCCAGCCCAAAGATTACTCGTTTTCATCCCTTCTTATGTTAGTGAAAACAGTTTCGCGGTCCCTATATATGAGCCAGATATGAAATATCAAGAAATACATGAGACACTGCTCTTTGCCATGAGTTAGCAATGATACTTAATCAAAATTAATAAATGAATACATTTTATGTTTAAAGGACTACTTACCTGAACAATAAATTCTTATATGAAACATAATATATGTAACAATAAACAAGAAAAAAAAACATTTCCAATGTGTTTGGTCACTCCAGTAATAATCATAGAGTGTTAATTAGTTTAAATTTGAATTTATCATTAAAAAACGATAGTTATCTATAACTTATAATGTAGCTCTAAATTCCTTTTTTTTAATTTTTTCAACTCACTAAAGTTAGAAATTTGTTTTAAAAAATGGAGTTGATGAATTTGCAAAAATGCAATATAAGTTACGCAGAGGTGTACCGTAAATATGGCAAGGGGTCTGAGAGACGTAAAAGTTTGGGCACCACTGACCACTGAATTTAGGCAAAAAAATGTTGCTCAAACCTTTCAATGAGTTTTTTTTTAATATTCTGGAGAGAGCTAGAAAGAACAATGTAAAGTTCAACAAGAACAAGATACAATATAAACTTTCTGTTGTTAATTATCTCGGAAGTCAAATCAGAGCAGATGGTGTTCGTCCAGATCCTGCTAAAATCAAAGCACTAATGGAGATGCCAGCAACAACAGATCACACAGAAATTCAAAGACTGCTAAGGATGCTAACTTTTTGTTAAGTTTCATTCCAAACATGTCAACAATCACCAGTCCGTTGCGTCAATTACTAAAGAAAGATGTGTAACATATCTATTTCAGACTCCCTGTCACATACGGTGATTTGAAGTCACTTGCCATAAGTCCGTGCCTTTTGCACGAGGTAATTTTATGAGTTGGGTAACTCTCCATGGGACACAAGTCAGTCGTTTCTTAGACTCCTGTGGGTAAGGAGCTTGTTTCCCATCTCTTGTACAGAATGTAACTTATAAGATTTAGAATTGTGATTCCAGTGATTATACATTTATGGCTTTGTATCATGTTTGGATTAATAATTAATGTGCATTGATGTGATGGCTGGAAATGCCTTTATTTTCATGTGTATTTTATGGTGTAATAAAAGTAATGTCTGCTACTTCGGAGTCCATTGGTAATTCTGAGTATGTGTTTGGTCTTAGAAGTTTAGGACTCACTTTGTAGCAAGGCCAGAAGAGGCCCTAACAATACAACATACGACATTCGCGTTATCAGCACGACACAAGAACATTACAACAATGACCCTGTTACAATGCCTGTGTTATAAGATGTATTGTGACAGTGGAATGCAGAGCAAGAATTCCTTTCCTGCTAATAAGGAGAACTTTTAGTGAAGCTCCGGGTCTGCAGCTGTTTAACCCTTAAAAACCAGTTACTATTCAGTGTGACGCTTCATTTAAAGGGTTGGGAGCATGTTTAATGCAAGAAGACTAACCAGTTGCGTATACGTCAAGATCAGACAGAAACAGAGTGCAGATATGCACAAATAGAAAAGGAAATGTTAGCTATAGTGTTTGCGGCTGAACATTTTCACCATTATATTTTTGGATGAACCGTGACTGTACAATCAGATTACAAACCTTTGCAAACTATTGTGACGAAGCCGTTACACAAGATTTCACCAAGACTTCAGTTGATGATGTTAAGACTATTGAGATATCAATTAACAGTAACTTACACTCCAGGTTCAAAAATGCAAATAGCTGATACGTTATCGCGTGCGTACATCAGTGGTCAAGAACAATCAAATTAAAATGATGACATGGTTATGAACATTCATAGTGCAACAATACAGTTTCCGGGAGGTGACCAAAAGATTATTGAAATAAGAAGGAAAACTGAAACTGATGCTGAATTGAAAATATTAATTAATTATGTCAGAGAAGATTGGCCAAAGTTAAAAACTCAAGTGCATGAATCAGTAAAAGTGTATTGGTCATTGCATGAAGAAAATGGAATATTGTTTATATTGTTTATGAAAACAGAATCATAATTCCTTCAAGT
The DNA here is from genome assembly GCA_021533235.1 of Biomphalaria straminea. Lineage (NCBI taxonomy): Eukaryota > Metazoa > Mollusca > Gastropoda > Planorbidae > Biomphalaria > Biomphalaria straminea. The sequence goes on from JADKLZ010079391.1 coordinate 9,739,869, forward strand.
ATGAGAAATGAAATTCTCAACAAGTTCCACACAGGTCATTTTGGTCTTGAGAAAACCAGGTCGAAAGCAAGACAGAGTGTGTTTTGGCCAGGACTGTCCAAAGATATTTTTTCAACAATAATGAAATGTTCAACCTGTGCAACATTCAAAAGAAACAATGTGAAGGAAAAATTGCTACCTCATGCTGTACCAGACAGACCATGGAAAAAGGTTGCGACAGATTTGTTTAAATGGCAAACAATGACTACTTGCTAGTTATTGACTATTTCTTAAAATATCCTGAAATAAAAAGACTCGAGAATAAAATAGCAGAATGAGTTATCAGGGCACTTAAAGGTAATTTTGCTATACATGACATACCAGAAAAAAATGTGCGACAATATGCCATTCAACAGTTATTAATATGGAGAGTTTGCTTTTGAATGGGGCTTCAAGATAATCACAAAAGCACTAGGTACCCTTAATCAAATTTTAAAAGTGAGGTTATGTTGGTATTGTAAAGCAGATATGCAACAAAGCATACAAAAGTGGGAAAGATCGATATCTTGCTATGCTCGAGTATAGAAATACTCCAATAAGTGGACTGCCGTATTCATCATCACAACTGCTGATAAATAGAAGACTCAGGGGAATAATTCCAACTGATTTATTTGAACCATCAATAGCTGAAAATGCAGAGCGATTACTCAATGAACGACATATGAAAAGCAAAGTAAAATACGATGCAAAGCAAGACTACCTAATGATTACTCTGTCGGAGAGAAGGTAAGAGTGTGTCTAGGACAAAAATGGCAGAAAGCTGTCGTCATTAAGAAACATCAATCACCCAGATCTTACATCATAAAGACAAACGATGGAAAAACATACAGACGAAATCAACGGTTTTTGAACAAAAGTTTTGAAGAAGACATCTCTGGGTACTATGATATCGACGAAGACAATGAACAGCAAACTGTTGGTACAAACGAAGCTGACAGTTATAGACCAACGTCTAGAGAACTTGTTGTGCCAGTCAAGACAACTAGAAGTGGCCGAGTTGTTGAGCTTCCTTCTAGATTTCAGTAGGCCTTATTAAGAACATTAAAAGGAAGGATGTGATAATAACTTCAAAAGGAAGGATGTGCTAATATATGATATTACGTCATTGTTTTATGTTCTGTGCGAAAGCACAAAGGATTGAGCAGAAATAAAATAATTCTCTATCATACTATATGTCTTCCTCGATAAAGAAAGTCTCCGTTATTATTGTTATTAATATTAGTACTTATGTCTACAGTATTCACTAGGATTGGAACACGGGACTTCCGGTTCCAAGTGCTTTAGCCCTCAACCACCGCATCTTCTTATCTTCATTTAGCGTACACTAAATTTTTTAATTATTTTTAAATAATTATTATTAACCTATCCATACATTCAAAATTAATAACATAATGCATGTAATAAAGAGAAACTAAAACAAATATTCTTCTATCAAAATTAGATAAATTGGCAACACGAAACAAATTCTAGACCAGTGATGCTCAACCTCACTCGGACGGTGGGCAATTTTAATATCCGACACTCGAGTCGCGGGCCATATGACCAAAAAAGAAAAAAAAAAAGAGAATTATACAATAATCCAATTTTTATTAGAAACCCGTGAATCTAGTATCTATATATTATTTCTCAAAGAATTAGGTCAGACAACAACAACAACAACGAGTAAATAGGGAAGATCCCATGCTATGTTTAGCTCCATTAATAATTTTTGTAACGCATTCGCTTTACTTATTTTATAATGCGAAAAATTAGAACCATATTTAAAACTCGAATTATTTATGTATTTAATAGTCAAAGAGAAAGTTTTCTAGAGTGCAAATACTCTATCATTCTTTAGAAAAAAATCCATTGACTTGCAAAAGACCTTTAATACGAGTATTTGTGAACAAATGTGGTGAAAAAAAAAAGCATTAGCAAGGTTAGAGAGACAAGTGGAGTTTTGTTCTTCGACTTTTTAAAAACTATATTTTATCTTTTCAGTCTGTAGTGTGCTATTGTGTTTGTAATTGAAGATTGTGTTCAACCATATGCCAAAGACTTATTTCCCTTACAGCTTGATGGTTAACAGCGTAATAAATGACTATATTTTGTTAAAAATGTGTTTGATTTCTTTTAAAGCAATAGCTTAACAGACAAATAATTATAGGGATGTTAAATCGACAGGATGGCGCGGGGAATCTGTTGTAAGTAATAAAATGGCTTAATTTAATAATTTTTACACTTTAAATTAGAGCGGGTCCTATAAAATTGCGTGTCCTATGAAATGCGGGCCCCACTGCGGTCGCCGGCTCTGGTAAATAGCGGCATATGCTATGCCGCCGGTCAACTAGTTTACATTAATTCACGAAAAGTTTATCCTAAACTACTTTTAAATATCCGGCTGCTGTCAACCATAGTTATGGCAGTAGTCAGTAGTCACTTCTACTAATTTCTCCAAGGGAAAAAGATTCTCTTTAATGGTTGAAACTTTTTTGTCAGTGTTTCGCCGCTGGCGATCGGAGGCATGCTCCCAATTGCTACTACTTTTCTGATTTCAAAACCTTTTTATTTATAGCGAATAAATACCAAAATTTTGATATCACTCAAAATTTTTGATACCACTCAAAATTTTGTTATGTCGGTAGACTAGTGAGCGGCATCAGAAAATAGACATACAGCCAATTCATTTCCTTCTCAATTTAGGTAAATATTCACACCAACCTCTCTAGGCGATTCTAGGTGTAATTTCACTATGGCGTTTCAAACCAAGAATGCCGCCTTATTTATGTATTTGATTTTGTAAAGCTGTTGAATGTTATGCTCTTTAAAGGGACCCACTCTTTCTTTATAAAACAAATATATTGGCTTACCATCGGTACCAATCCATTTACCCTAAAATAGGGAAAGATATTTTTTTTTGCACAATGGATTTTCCACACTTTGCGCTGACGTTTCGGCGGGCCGGATAGAACCACGTCGCGGGCCGGATGTGGCCCGCGGGCTGTAGTTTGGGCATCACTGCTCTAGACCTTTTGTAAGCTAAAATTGTATACAAATGACTAAAGACAAACAACATTTAGCCGCGTGATTCTATATCTTCTATGCAAATTTTTTAATGGATAACTGATGTCACGTGATACGTATTTTTCATTGTTTTACCAATATTATGACGTGGCCAGTGGCGTAGCATGGTACCCCTACGCCAGGGTTCAAGAATATATGTTGATGGGCCCGCTCCTCCCCCATCCCTCATATGACATGTATGCGTGACAAAGATATCGAATAGCTTGTATGTATTGGTACATTTACAAAAAGACATTGTTATCCAAGAAATTTCCAGTCTCAACGGGAGTCAAACAGGAACGTCTTCTATCACCACTTCTGCTCCTTCTAGTATTGGATTGGCTCACAAAAGAAACCTACTCAAATTAAGGGAAAGGAATCCAATGGACTTTCACATTAGTGCTGGAATATCTGGAATTCGCTTTATTATCACACTGACTACAGGATATGCAAGAAAAGGTCACAGCTTTAAATGAAGTAGGAAAAATAGTAGTCCTCAAAATAAACCACCAAAAAAAGTACTTAAAGAAAACAATAAACAAATTGGAGACACAGAACTGCATTGTCAGACCATAGACCAAGAAGATTATTTTATATACCTTGGGAATGTAATCAGTGTATCAGGTGGAACAGATGAAGACATTAAACGTCGTATAAATCTAGCGCGTCAGACATTTACTTAGTTTAAACAATTTGGAAATCTCCTCACATCTCAACAAGACTAAACTAAGAATCTTCAACTCTAATGTCAAGGCTGTCCTACTGTATGGTTCTGAAACATGGAGAACAACTGAAGCAATAACGAAAAACGTACAAACCTTCATCAACAGATGCCTGAGAAATATCATAAAAATAGGTCTACACTGGTAGACAAAGTAGAAAACACCGTAATGTGGGAGAGGTACGGATCTTAGAGAGAAAGTGGAGATGGATTGCTCACACCCTTAGAACCAACAACAGAGCGAGGCAGGCCTTAGAGCGGAACCCCCAAAACACTAGACGTCGAGAAATACCAAAACGAACATGGCGACACAGCATACTGGAGGAAGCCGAGAGGACCAGAAAGAGCTGGGAAGCCATTAAAAAAAACTAGAAAGAGACTGTGGAGAGTGGTGTGGTTTTGCTGAGGTCCTGTGCTCTATGAGGAACTTAAAGGAATGATGATGATGATTTTAATCCAACGTCATGAACACAGCTGACATTGCAAGCAATTTAAAGGAAAAAAAAAAGATTGTTTATTTCATGGAGTATTCGTATAGCTAATTACATATTTAAAGTAACCTACGCTAATAGTTCTGATAGTTCTGCATTTTTACAAATACGAAAACCTACAAATAACTCTGATAAAGATTTCTTTTGGATATTCCGTCATCAGACGCATTTGGTATTTTTGATATAATTGCATAGCCCAACAGCTCTAGTAACTCGTTTTAAATCTGTGGGTTGAGGTAATGGATTGTTGTGTTGTTTTTTTAAAGAATTTACGTACTGCTAAAAATGTAGTTACTTGTGTCACCTAAACGATAATCTCGCCATGACCACTCAATGAAATGTTGTTGCATTCTAAAATTAAAACTAATATTCACTATGCGATGAATTACTTTCATTCAGTAATCTATTGTCAACTTCTTCGTGTGCTCCTTTTTTCAACATTCACCGTTTTCAGTCTTTCTAGTTGTCGGTGTTGTCATCGTTATAGGTGACACAAGTAACAACATTTTTTAGCACTACATAAATTCTTTAAAAAAAAGATCAATTACTAATTACTTTTTTTTTTTGCATCATCCACCGTTATTAGTCTTTCATGTTGTCTGTATGTTTGGAAAGCTTGTTGATGAAGCTACGTTATTAGTAGGTCTATCAAGTGTAATTTGTTTTTAAAAAGCTTATATCAACTCTGTCTAGTAAAAAGTTTGTACACCCATCTCGGATCAAGCTAAAATTTTGCACAATTATTTCTTTTACCTGACAACAAAAAAAAAAAAGATTTAAAAAGAAAAGTTAATTAGCCATTAGAGATTAATTATTTTGTTTGCTATCTCGAGAATGGTGTAATGGTGTAATGCAGTTTAAGTAAAATAGTTCATTTTACCATTTGTAGATAGAGAAATTTGAACCTAGCTTTAGATGAGGTCTTTTATTAAAAACCAAAAGAATGAATGCGACACAAACGTCAACACCAATGCATCGTCACACCATTACAATAAACCTGACGAAAGAGGTCCCGTACTTCAAAACCTTCAAACGTTACAGACTCTAGCTAAAAATAAGGGTTAATGTTATGATGTTAAAATAAAAATTGATATGACGTTTAAGATATTTAACCTTTTTCTTAAACGCAATAGCATTTTTTTCCCTTTGTTGTCACTCCTAAGGGCTCAATATTTATGGGCCTAGGTGCAATGAAATCCCTATGCGTCATCCAGTGCCGTTTTTCCTGTTCATATCCTCCTAGCTGTAATCAGATTTAAAAACAATTTTAATAATTTCCGGAGATTTCCAGGACTTTTTCGTAAGCCTATATTTATTTATATCTATGGTCTATACGTAATTACAAATACTCTTTTCCAGCTACCTCACAGAAAAAAAAGACATTATGGATGCATTCCAGGTCCAAGCAATAGCTCAAATAGACTTCATCATTGTCAGTGTGACAAAAATAAATCTCGCCCACTTAAGGTATCACTCGGTCTAGGCATTTAACTAATTTATTTTTTTTTATCTTATTTTATCACCTCAGCTTAGCCCTTATGACTATCTAAAGCTATTACCACCACCCCCTTTTTCCTCTAGGCATCCGTGTCACGATGTAATTTCTTAATCTGACACCCGTCTAGCACATTCTTTATCGACAAGGATAAACACGCCTCTAAATATCTTGACCTAACATCCTGCCTCACCCCCCCCCCTTCGGGGATGGGTCAATTCAAATGGACCCTCTTCATGTCGACAAGGACTGTCTCGCGCGGCTAATCCCTGTCGCGTAAGACAAACGGTCTGTCGTACGACCATATTGGCGATATCATTCGATAAGAGCCCATCCCTATGTCCACACATGAAAGCGCGGCAATGTCAAGCGATAATCTTCTCCTAGGCATGGCAGACGGTCTAAACACCTGGGAAGCCCCGCCTCCTTGTCCACGCGACAGGATATGCGCAATAGCTAGCCCATCCCATTTCCTGTCCACCTTAGACTTCTTAACTACACATGGCGAATAGTCATATTCTCATTTCATTCTGAGGAGCTGAAAGGATATACTTCTCTGTTTTGAGCTTTACGAGCTTTCGCTCACTATATTCATTTCATATCTTTCATAATATTGGACTGGTGGTAAGCTTTTATATGGTTTGTGTTTAATGGCCTCTTACTGTGTGTATTTATATATTTGTGCATTTATTTAGTGCATTATATTTGTGTACATATTTGTGTAATTCTTATCTTGGAGTATGTAAGTAGTCACTTTATGTATTATACTTTATTATCATGACTTGTACGACTACATAGTCAAAGTCATCCATTTTATCTGGACTAGAATTTATAACAATTCTTGCCACATGTATTTAGCTCTTTAGCTACTATTAATTTACCGCTCGCCACGAGCCTACTATATTATCATTGATATATTCCTTGACCGGGAACTATCATAATATTTATGTAACATGTATTATTACCAAGTATATATTTACACTCATTCCGTGACAAGGAATGCAGTAACTATTTCTTTATTCTATTTTATCGGCCTGTTGGCCAGACTCATTACTTAGGTAAACCATGTATACATTATCTTGTTTATCTTATCCTGTCATTATCTTATCTCGGTTGATCGCCTTGATTTTTAATGGCGCACTGACCCTGCGCTCAGGATAGGCTTGAATTATTTCCCCTTGTATTGAATTTAACTTCCAGAGATTACGTTCCTTGAACGAGCCCTGTCTCCATTCAAGCGTGCTCTATTGTTCGGGCCCAACGGCCAAATGTAAACAATAGCGACTTGGTCACTGACCATCAGCCATTCCTCCCCCCCCCCTTTTCCCTTTCATCTCTCTATCCAAGCGGCTCGTAATGATATCACCGTGACAAGGTGCGTCTTACAATTTAACGCTACTTGTAGTCTCCCTTGACGAAATACAATTTCTACTATTTCAATTAATACCATGTATTAGCTCCCTTGGATAACTGTGAAACTAAGTTATAGTTTCTTTACATCATTATTACTTTACTATGTGTTATCGCCCTTGTGGGACTTCACTATTGTTGTCATTATTGTCTCCCCTGATGAGATGTAATATTTATTAGATTAACTCCCCTTATTATTATGAAACTAGATCATGGTTTCTGTTTAGTCATTCTGAAGATGTCCTTCATGAAAAGGCGTCTACCTCCCAGTGTCATCATTGTGGCTAAGTCGATCTACGAATCTCGTTGCAGCTTTTATTACAGGCTACTTCTAATAGAAGCCCTAACTTTGTAACGCGGATACCAGTCTGCTGACACCAGATCTGGAGATACCAGCCTTACTCACTAATCAGAAGAGTCCGACCAATAACCGCATGCCAGAAGATCCGCCCCTGCAGCTACGTATAGTTGGACTGTCCCGTGCGCTAGGACCGATCAAGCCAGAGCACCCACGGACAACTCAGCATCAGTCACGCCGATCTCGCCAGAGCAGCATAGGACTCAAAGCTAAGCAACAAAGCCCAATGACATTCAGAACACTTGTTTCTCATTTCTTATGATGATAGTCCCATTTATGTAAATAATTAGGCCCCGCCCTAGCACTGTACAGCTTTTTACCTTTCACTTATTTTCTTCTTACCATTAAACTGTACATATGTTTTACATAAAAAGTATTTGTTGCCTGCATTCATAACACTGTGCCTGTAGTCCTTATGTGCAAGTTAAGGTCCTCAAGATATCTAATTCCCCTAGACACCTAAACGGCCACCATCATTGACCTACTTGTCACAGTCAGACAGTTTGATAGAGAAGACGTCAAAGTCACAAAAGTATTTTGCGGAGCTGACTGTTCGACTGATCATCGCTTAATCTTATCCAAGCTTAAAATATGCATAAAACCAAATTGACGGCCCCAAGAATGCAAGCATGAGAAGCGCCTAGATTTTAATAAGCTTACTAACACAGATATCAAGCAAAAGCTCATCAACAAACGAGACAATGAAATTAAAACCATGTACATGAATAAGGATGTGGGAAAACAGCTGAATAAACTAAGGGATTCTGTATAATCTCTGGCTTGCAGCGTACTTGGTCAGCCGAAACGCAAGCACCAAGATTGGTTTGACGAAAACAATGTGCAAATTAATCAGCTTTTAACTTACAAGCAACATTGCTTTAAGGCCTTTCTGTGTAATCCAGCTTGCCTCCAAAGCAGAGAACGCCCAAATAGAGGCCCAGCGGAACCTGAGACTCATGAAGGAGTAATTTTATAGCAAAAAAGTAGACGAAATCTAGTCCTATGCTGACAGTTAAAATTCTAAAATGTTTTTCAATTCAATCACAGTTTTTTATGCCCTCAGCAAAATGGCTCATCCCCCATATTCAGTGCTGATGGAAAAAAACTTCTCACAGACAATGAGGACATACTTGTTCGCGGGCTGAACACTTCAAAGTCCCCATTCACTCGCTGACCCTCCCCGGCTCAACGAAGTAATGACTACAATGTCCAACATGTCAACTGGTAAGGCACCGGGACTAGACACCATCGCTACTGAAATATACTCACTAGGCAGCACAGAGCTGATAGCTAAACTAACAGAAATCTACCAGATAATGTAGGAACAAAAGAAATTACCACAAGAGTTCAAAGACGCCTCCATCATTCACCACTACAAGAGAAAAGGAAATAGTTATACGATAACCATCGTGGCATAACCCATTCCATGCGTTTCTAGCAAGATTCAAGCTAGGATGCTATTAAATAGACAACAAGAACACCTAGAAACTGACCTATTTCAGGGGAGTCAATGCGGCTTCAGGCAGGGTAGAGGCACGGTTTAGATGACCTTGCTGTCCAGTGGCGTAGCTAAGGTGGGGGGAGGGAGGGGGAGCTTTTGAAAATCCCCCCGGAACCACACTTAAGGGGGGGGGGGGCAAACAGGTGTCCGAAATTTTTTTGTATTTATATATTTGATAGACAAATAGTGTCAAAAGGTGGCTTTTTTTCAACATTTATGGATTAAATTTATAACAAAGACTAAATCAAGATCTAGGTCTATCAGTACGTTGAATTTGATGTTATTTTAAAAATATTTTTCCGACAGTAGTAGAGTTGTTGCCGAATTATTTTTCTTTCAAAAGAGATAAAACATGTGCTTGCTGCAAAAACTAAGAATATTACTCTTTTTGTTGCCACGACAGTGTGCGGGCCCCTGAGCAGTAAGGATAAACTATATATATATTTCATACACCATCACGCTAACCGGCTAATCCGTCTCTAACGCTGCAACAATAATAAGACAGTATGTCCACCTTAACGCTGTGGGCCTTTCATATTTTTGTTACAAACATAGAACATTGCGTAGCTATTGTTGCCTTACTATTGGACACGCTAAGTGCTAAATATATTGTATTACTGTATTGTAATTGTTTTGCATAAAG
>JADKLZ010079391.1:9761859-9774734 GCA_021533235.1 Biomphalaria straminea
GATAAGCTATTATTGTAATAAACTAGAATAGGCTAATCTGCAGTTAATGTCCAACCATGCGCGCTTTATTTTAGGCTTGCAATTCAATATTCTATAGCACGTTTGTGACTATTTGTTTTTCTTTGTACCCTAGTATTGTTGTCATTATATTTAGTAGAGGCTTAGATTATGATAAAAGGTTTTCTTATTTTTTTTTGGTCTTGGAGTAAGTACAGTCCAGTATATTAGTTAATAAATTAAAATGATTTAATGAATAAAAGTTTACAAAAAATAACTGATGAAATAAAATTATAACCGCAAAATAATATAGATGCATTATTGTATAAAATAATTGCTCATTATGGATTGCTTATTAATTCACGAATGATAGAGTGTTCCTATGTATTGACTACTTCTTTTCTTAGCTTCTAGCCCGTGGGTCTTTTTCTGGTGGTTGTGGGACTGCCAGTCGGAAGGATTAGACATCCGGCTCTGTCTTAGGACGTTAGGTCGGGCTGACCTCTATGTTGTAGGCAAGCTGGCGCTAGGGTCAGGCCACTGCTTGTTGAATAGTAGAGAGGGTTGGTTCTGCAGACTAAGTTTGTTGTAGTTATCGTAGAGTGATCTTTCAGCTGTGGTCTCTAGCTCGTATGTGGCTGAGCTAACTCATACCAGTTTATTTTCTGTATCGAAGATTGCTCTAAGCAGTCAGCAGAGGGCAGTAGCTATTGGGCAGTGGACATGACAGTTAGGCCGGGAAATTTGCAGAGGATACTTGGCACTGTGGACACTGGGCAATATTCTTTTGCCACGGACAGTAAGTAATGCCTCTTTGCTGCCAGGTATGAAATGGGGGTGATTTTATGTGATCGGTCTGGTTACTGCATTAGGTGGAGATCAGCCAGATGTCGGAACCAGTTACAGGAAGAAGTTAGAGCAACCAGGGTTTTGTCCCATTTAAAACCTCAAAAATAAACTTCCTAATAGTAGAGAATATTAATTCTCTTGGACTTATCTTAGAATGCTTTGGTCTCTTTTTATATTGAGATGGTACTTTTGTTTAAGAGGATGGGGAAGAAAAATAGATGATTTTATCCCATGTATCTATATACCGGAGATGTCGGCGTCAGGTCTATCTATATTCGTTGCCTAACCTGTGAGTAGAACATTAAACGAATATGTCCATGTCTAGTCTGTGCAATGCTAATTCTAGGCTGTGCTTATCCTACGTGGGATGGGGTGGAAGGTGTGAATAGTTTTTCAGCTGCTAAGTGTGGCACGGGTGTATCGTTGGTCACCCGTCCAGCGGTCGAAATTAAAACTTAGCTAGTTTATCTTTTAAGTCGCGCTTCGTCCCGTGAGAACCAGTACCTTTGTCTTGACGAATGGATATAAATCCTAGCAGAATTTAGTAATGGCTGGAAAAAAAAGAATAATTGATAAAGTTTAAAAAAAGTTTCCAACGATTTGCTGGGAAAACTTAAAGGAACTTTTTTATGCAAGTTTGTATCGTCACACCATCAGATGATTGATAAAAGAGGAGCACGAAAGATGGAAGGAAAGAGATGCCAAGGAGGCTGTCAAAAGAAAAAAGGTATTGGAACTGGCTCGGCTTAAACAAAAGTCTGCACCAGAGGCAGGCGGGGCGGCAGGACAGACAGGTGATGGGAAATGCAAGAATGTCTTAGATTGACTTGACAAGAGTTTCCAAGCAATGAAAGATGACGACGACCTCCTAGCTTACCTAACACACTTTGAGGCCGTTGCAGCGAGATGCAAAATAGAGAAAAAAAGAGTGGTTCTTACTGTTGTCATATAAACTGACCATCGCACCAGTAGTGGAAAAGTTTTGCTGTGAACTAAAGGATGGGTATTATTTTTTTTAAATGCTCTATCCAGTTGGCATAGTAGGAGAAATGACCTACAGGTTCTCAGGTGGGGAAAGCTGACGCAAGGGCAGTAATTAGCCTTAAGGGGTCTTCTTTCGTCTCTTCATGGGAAACTTCTTACCCTAGTAATCTTATTCTTAACGAAGCTTATGTACACTTTTCCTCATTAAGAGTTAATCTATATTTTATAACCCCAGGAAATTTAAGCAGATTTGTATCTGTCCTTACTACAAATGGTGATGTTATCAATGTTGTAACAAAAATAAATTTCGCCCCCTCTAGGTATTTAATTAATTTATTATATTATCTTATTTTATTCTCCTAACTTAACCCATATGAATATTTAAAGCAATAGTACCACCACTACTACCACCCCCTCTTTCTCCAGGCATCGATGTCACATTGTATTTTCCTAATCTGACACATGCCTAGCCAGTCTATCGACAAGAGTAAGCTCCCCCTTCTTATCTGGACAAACATCCTTTGTTATATTCATTGGACGGAGTTTGCCCCTCCTCACCTTTCATCAGGTGACACCTTCCTCAACCTCCCCTGTTGGAAGGGACTGGTAACTTCAAAGGACCTTTTCAACTTGACAACAATGGCTATCTCGACCGTATTACGCATCTAATCTCTATTGCCCTAAGCAAACATCTCAGTCGTGTGGCCATATGGGAAATACAAAGGGACACGAGTTGGCCGTTCCTAACAAGTGCAGGGTTACTGCAGCGATCGGACCCCATGATGACCTGCTAACTACTGTGAAGAAACGAAAGCTTAAAATGTATGGCCATGTAACAAGATCTTCGGGACTCGCAAAGACCTTCCTCCAGGAAACAGTACCGGGAAAGAGAAGAAGAGGCAGGCAGAGAAAGCGGTGGGAAGACATCATCAAAGATTGGACGGGCCTACCAATGAATGAGATTTTAAACAGGGCAAAGGATAGAGAGGAATGGAGAAAGATGGTCTTCAAGTCTTGCTTGGTGTCCCAACGGTCCACCAGACTAAGGGATAGGTAACAGGTAACAAGTAACTGTCGCAGTTAGTAAATTGAATATTCAAGTTTATCACATTTAAATAATGCCGCGTTCAACACTTTTTGATGACGTCACTATCTGTATTTGTACTAGGTAATTTCCCTTTGTGCGCTTGTCATCTTTTCTGGTGACGTAGTGCTCAAGCGCTACGATTTACGTCTGCTTATTTCTCTCTTCTCCATCTTGCGTTCTAGAGGCAAAACACGGTTCTAGGAGCTCTTGAATTATTCTTTGAACATAATACTGGATAGCCTTATTGTTGTTCCTTGATTGATTCTTGAATTGGATTATCTTGACCCCTGTTTAGGGGTTTTAAGGTTGGATGTTACTTCTTAAGGTTGGATCTTACGTCTTAGGTCCTTGTTTTAGATCTTGGCTTTTAGATTTCGTCTAAGCCTAAGGTTCTTTGCATAGTGTTCTGTTGCAAGTCTGAGGGTGCAGATTCCAGACTGTGGGTTGCAGATCTATATGTGTGTTGAGGAGTATTAGAGTATTGTTCAAGGTGAATTATATTATATCACATTATATTTCTAATATTGTATGTGTACATATCATATTACATTAGTTAAACTTATTTGTAGGGACCTGCGAATCAGGAAATGTTTTTCGCATCGAATATCGAATCGAATATCAGAAAATATTCGAATTTCGAATCGAATTCGAATCGAATATTCTTGAAAAAAACTTGACAACCAACAAGTGTAAAATAAAACTTCAAATTCAAATTTTTTATTATATTTATTTAATACTGAAACACAAAAAGTTAGCAATAATTAAATTGCAAAGCAGGCCTTTTAAAAAAGTAGATCTTTATTTATTTTGGCCCAAATCAAAGTTTCAGCATTTTTTCCCGAGAGATTGTGACGATGGTCAGTAATAATTTGTCCTCCAACTGAATTAACTCTGTCTGAAGAACAATTTGTTGCCTGAATGGGGTCCATTCACCAAACGTAAACAAACAACACTTTCTCTATATGTTCTATACAAATTACGCAATCCGTAAGGGTGTCACGTGATCCGTATTTTTCACTATTTTATCAATATTATGACGTGGCTAAATTTGTTTATTTACATTTGGTGAATGGACCCCATTGCAAGCAAATTCCTAGCTGCTCTGGCCAAAAGTGGAAAAATATTAATACTTTCTTTCCAAAACTGAAGAGGATCACTGTTTCGATCTACAACTGCTTGCTTTGAATACAAACTGACTTCAACCACAGTCAACCACTTCAACCTTAAATTGCTCAGAAATGGTGGAAATTTTGTTGATTCTGGTATCTCCTTGAGCATCATGCACTTTCTTGAACATTGAATCCATAAGGCCTCCTCTATTCCTGTCTTGAACAAGACATTCACTTTTATCAGAATTTTTGCCAATTTTGCTTTTTTGGAAAATATTCGAAGATTCGAAAATTTAAAAATAATTTCGAATCGAATTCGAATATTCTTTTTATATTCGAATTCGAATCGAATATCGAATATTCGCAGGTCCCTACTTATTTGATTATCATTATCATTGATTCAAACACCATTTCATTGTACATATTCACTAGAATAAATTCTTTAATTATTATTTAAATCATCATACACATTCTTTATTATTTTATATAGATAGTTGAATGTGTATGGTGTGACTGTCGGGCTGAACTTGGGCCTAAAATCATTACAAGTTACCTAGACACGTTTGCACATACATAAACACAGTAATACTTGAAAGTAATTCAGTAAAGACCTGACAGTAACAAGTGCCTATCCATATGTCATTCTGCTGGAAACGATCAAGGTCAAGCGATAATCTATTTGCCTAAAGACGGGCAGTCTAGACATCTTGGAGGCCCCGCCTCCTGACCCACGCGTGTAAAAGAGATATAATTTCCTATTTTTTATGTCATTTCTTTCTGGAGAGCTGAGAGGGAAGATTTATATCTCTGTTTGAGCTTTACGCTTATTCCTTCTTATATATTCTTACATTGGATTTGGTGGTATGTGATTTTGTAAAAGTTTTAATAGCCTCTTACTTACTATGTGTACTTATATATTTGTGCATTTATTTAGTGCATTGTGTACATATTTGTGTATTTCTTATCTTGGAGTATGTAAGTAGTCACTTTTTGCATTATATTTTATTATCATGACTTGTACGGCTAAATAGTCAAAGTCATCCACTTTATCTGGAATAGAATTATTAATAATTCTTGCTACATGTATTTAGCTCTTTAGCTATTATTATTTATCGTTGATAAATCATCGCTCATCATGAGCCCTATTATTATTATAGATAGATTCCTTTGACCGGGAACTTTCATAATATTTATATAACATGTCATATTACCAAGTATATATTTACGCTCATTCCGTGACAAGGAATGCCGTAACTATTTATATATTCTATTTTATCAGCCTGTTAGCTAGAACATATTACTTAGGTAAAACCATGTGTATATTTGTGCCTCCTATTTTATTCCTTATCTCGGTTGATTGCCTTAATAATTTAAATGGCGCACTGACCCTGCGCTCAGAAGAGACGTGGATTATCCCCCCTTCTCATGTCTCCACGCTCCATCTATTGTTCATGCCCCTCGGCCAGATGTAAACAATAGCGACATGGTCACTGACCATAAGCCATCTCCCCCCTTCCCTTTCATCTCGTTATCTAAGCGACTTGTAATGTTAGTGACTGGTGTAATTACATTCTATTATTATCCGTTGTTTCACTCTATGGGACTTCTCCATCATTATTGTAATCTCCCCTGAAGCAAGTAGAGTGGCCAGTGCGATAGAGCGCCGAACCAACAGAAAGCAGAGAGAAAAAGAAAAAGCAACAGACAAAACTCTCCCATGCCACATATGCGGCCGGCTTTTCAAAGCGAGGATTGGACTTTACAGCCATCTTCGAGTCCATAGGAAATGAGAAATGTGCTCATCTTCGTACACGAAGGAGGAGCTATATATTTGTTTCTGTGTATATATATATATATATATGTGTGTTTATATATATATATATATATATATAATCTCCCCTGATGAGAAACGATATTTATGTGTTAGCTCCCTTTGATATTTGTGAAACTAAGTTATAGTTTCTGTACATCAATATTACATTACTAATTGTTATCGCCCTTGTGGGACTTCACCATTATTATTATTATTGTCATCTCCCCTGATGGAATGAACTATTTATTTGATTAACTCCCTTTACTATTTGTGAAACTAGTTCATGGTTTCTATTTAGCATACTCAAGAAGTCCTTCACGAAAAGGCGTCTACTTCCCAGTGTCATCATTATGGCTAAGCCGATCTACACATCTCGTTGCAGAATTTATTACAGGCAACTTCTAATTGAAGCCCTATCTTCGTAACGCTGTTACCAGTCTGCTGACACCTGATCTGAAGATACCAGCCTTACCTACTACACACATGAGTCCGACCAACAATCGCTAGCTAGAAGCTCGTCACTGCAGCTACGTATCGTTGGACTGCCCCGTGCGCCAGGATCAATCACGCCAGCCCACCCGCAGACAACGTCAGCATCAGCCATACCAGCCTCACCAGAGCAGCATAGGACTTAAAGCTAAGCAACCAGTCAAATGACACTCAGACCACTTGGTTCTCATATCTTATGATAATAGTATCATTCTGTATAAATAGTTAGGCCCCATCCTAACACTGTACAGCATTTTATCTTTTATTATTTTTCTCTATGTAAATAAACTGTACATATATTTTACTTAATAGTATTTGTTTCCTGCATTCATAACGCTGTGCCTGTAAGCCTATGTGCAAGTTAAGGTCCTCATATTCTTAAAACCCCATAGACACCTAAACGGCCACCATCATTGACCTACGTGTCACAAATGTAAGCATATGTATTCTCCATGGGCGTAGCCGGGGGGGGGTTTTGGGGGTCAACCCCCCCCCCCCCCGGAATGAAATCCCCCCGAAAGGGGGGGGGGGTCGGAATTTACTTACTAATTTTTTTTTATTATATTTTGTTAACTTTAGGCGAGATTTCAATACTAAACCATCATTTGTCCCAGCGCAGCCAAGGGGTTTTGAGTTTCAAACCCCCTAACAGGGGGTTTTGCAGTTAACCCCCCCCTCTTCTATAGAACAAAACAAACAAAAAAAAACAATGTCAACGACAATTTCGAAATTCCAAGAGCATAGCTAAGGGGGGGTGAGTTTGATTTTAAAAACCCCTCCGAAATTTCCGATAACACCCCTTCTTCAATGTTAGACTATCGGCAACCCGCGGCTCGCGAGCCGCATGCGGCTCTTTGGGTCTCAAGCTGCGGCTCTTTAGTTTCACACGTAAATATTATATTTATCGAAACATTTTATAAAATAGTTCCGAATTGTTTAACGAGGATTTGGCACATATTCTATCTCTCAGCCACTTGAACTCGCTTCTCACCACACCCCTCCATACGCGTCGCCAATGTTGTCTGTCAGTCAGAAGCTCTCAAATGACGCCATTGTCGGATACTTCTAAAAAGGTTTCAATCCACTTTCGATGAAAGACGAATTGGCGTCTTCACTACGTGATTTGACTGTGACGGAAAATTTTTGTTGCAAGTAAACGAGCTTGAAGCGATTATTTTCTCAAACCTAAAAGCAATCTACAAGTAATGCTAATCGGGCAAGCAATGTGGTACCACTAGAAATCGCACAAAAAGGCAAACCATTTACAGATGGCAAAGACGTCTTTCTACGTGCAACTGTTTCGTGATTTCAGAAACAAACCAAAAATCTTGAAAAAAAAATGTTCAGATTTGATACTATCCGCTAAAACAGTACAAGATAGAATATTTAAAATGTCTTCAAGTGGAAGATATTTAACTTTCTTTTGTCCTATCACTTGCTTGTCGAGCAACATAAAGACATGGCACATGTTTCCCATTTTGTCACGTATATGTCTTCTTAAGATCCAAAAGAAGAACTTCAAGGATTGTTACCGCTCTCCGGACAAACTGGAGGGAAAGATATAGTGCATACAAAAATACATTGAAAACAATAAGATTGATTTAAATAAAATCGTTTCAATAGCAACAGATGGAGCAAGAAAAATGACTGGAAAAAATAAAGGGGTAACAACAATGTTTTCGAAAAAAAATAAGCCATGAAATTCTTACGTTCAACCAAGAAGCACTAAGTGCCCAAAACGATTCGAACCAAATAGTTAAGGTAATGAATTTGGTAATCAAGTTTGTTAAAAGCATCTTGTCAAAAGCACTCTACCATCGTCAGTATAAAGCATTCTTAAACGAAATGGAGATTCAGTATTCGGAGCGCCCTCTTCCCAATAAAGTACGATAGCTTCCAAAGGTAAGGTGTTGAGACGTTTTGCTTTGTGCTTGAAATAAATATATTCTTAACTCTTTCTCTCTGTAATTATTTACCACATTCTGGTAGAATCAACGTTGGTATCGTCGATTTGGAGAGAAAGAGTTAATGATAGAGAAATTAAACTCCCTGTATTAGAAAGTAACAAAAAATTGGAATCATTTTGTTTTATGGTTTATCAAATTAAATTATCTGAATCTAAAAGTGCAAGAAAAGGGAAACCCATCATATTTTTTTGGGTACTGTCAGGTCTTTAATGAATTACTATCAAGTATTACTGTGTTTATGTATGTGCAAACGTGTCTAGGTAACTTGTAATAATTTTAGGCCCAAGTTCAGCCCGACAGTCACACCATACACATTCAATTATATATATAAAATAATAAACAATGTGTATGATGATTTAAATAAAATTAAAGAATTTATTCTAGTGAAATATGTACAATGAAATGGTGTTTGAATCAATGATAATGATAATCAAATAAGTGGAAATAATATACTATACACACATACAATAATAAAAATATAAAGTGATATAATGTAATCACCTTGGATAAGTTATAGATCTAATACTCCTCAACACACATATAGATCTGTCCTTCAATTACGATGCCACCAACAGTCAGTATCAGAGTTCATAACAACAAACAGCTCAGCAGTTCATAACATTACTATTCTTATAACTTCAATAGGTCTGACAAATAACCCCACAGTCTGGAATCTGTACCCTCAGACTTGCAACCGGACACTATGCAAAGAACCTTAGGCTTAGCCGAAATCTATAAGCCAAGATCTAAAACAAGAACCCAAGACGTAAGATCCAACACCAAAGACTAAGACCCTGTAGAAAAATAAAAGAACGGAGTCTTCTAAAACTTCTGATCTACAAATAAAATATTACAATTATGAAATACTATCAAATCGAATAGAAATAACTATTCCATGAGAAATTAAAACTCACCCTAAACAGGGGTCAAGATAATCCAATTCAAGAATCAATCAAGGAACATCAATAAGGCTATCCAGTATTATGTTCAAAGAATAATTCAAGAGCTCCTTGAATCACGTCTTGTCTCTAGATCGCAAGATGGAGAAGAGAGAGACAAGCAGACGTCAATCGTAGCGCTTGAGCACTACGTCACCAGAAAAGATGACAAGCACACAAAGGGAAGTCACCTACTATAAATAAGAGGCAATGACGTCATCAAAAGTGTTGAACGCGGCATTATTTAAATGTGATAAACTTGACTATGAAGTTAATTTAATAACTGCGACAGGTACAAGAATTGATTTGTTTTAAAGAAAGATTAATTCTTTTTGCAGACGGTATTCAGAGACGTAAGTTACTTTATTTTGAATGTCTAAACCAGTAACACAATACAATCAGAACTAATTTCATCACGAATTACTTGAGCACAGGTAAAAAAAAAATAAAAATAAACTTCTTGACATATTTGAGCATTTCAAAACCAACAAAATCTTTCTAGCATTCCTAGTGAATCCTCTCAACACAAATTTACGAAATCCACATGAATACATTTGGAATTGATACGGGATCTCTAGAAATGCTATTGGTCGATATATAAAGTAAAGCTTTATGGAATGGACAAGTTACAGTGTTACAAAATCAAGTTTGAAAAGTTGGAGCTCCAGCAATGTATGAACGTAAGACAACAAACGTATGGAATAAATCAATCAGATTGCTAAAGTGAGGGCTCTCGGAGTGATGACTTTCTTCGGATCGAAATATTCGTGCGAGAAAGCGTTTTTTTTAAATGAATATAAATAAAAGCAAAGTAAAAAGCAAACTAACTATTACAAATTTAGAATCTTGTTTGAAACTAAAAACAACAAGTTATGAGCCAAATGTATCCGAACTTTCTAAAACCATGCGAAGCCAACGCTCCCATTGAATTTGTTTGTCCAATTGTTTGTTATTAAAGTTCAAGTTAGTGTTTAAAAAAATGTTGAACTGCTTTAGTTGTTATCGAAATATAAAATAATTATCGAATAATGCCACATATATCAATTAATTTGTTGTGAAAAACACTACTTATATATAAATATATTTTTTCAGTAAAAAAAATGTGCGAGTACTATTTATTGTTGCAAGAAAAACTTTGCGGCTCTTTAAAACTTTAAAATTTTGTAAATTGTAATTTTTGGCTCTTTCGACCCAAAAGGTTGCCGACCCCTGGACTATCCGTACATCAGTCACTGGCTTCTATGAGCGTAGCCAAGAGGGGTTTAATGTTTACCCCCCCCCCTCAGCGGGGCTGGCCGTTAAAAAACCCCTCTTAAGTATATTAAAAGCCAATTACACACTCAAACTTCTATGAGCTCAGCCAAAAGGGTTTTAAGTTTTAAACCTCTTATAACAAAAATAATTACGCACTCAAAATGCTATGAGCGTAGCCAAAGGGGGGGGGAGTTGAGTTTAAACCCCTCTTCAGCGGGGTTTAAAGCAAAAAAAAAATATCTTCAATATAAGGAAAGAAAATTACACACTAAAAATGCTATGAGCGTAGCCATTGGGGGTTTTGAGTTTAAACCATCCTTCAGCGGGGTTTGAAGCTAAAAAATATCTCTTCAATTTGGAAAAAAAAACAAATTACACACTCAAAATTATATGAGCGATGCCAAAAGGGGGTTTGACTTTAAACTCCCCTCTAGTGGTATTTGAAGCTAAATAATACCTCTTCAATATAAAAATAAAAGCAAATAAAATACTATGAGCGTTACCAAAGGGGTTTTTGAGTTTTAACCCCCTTTCCGCGGGATTTACTACAAAAAAAAAAAACTTTTTAATATAAAAAAGCAAATTACACACTCAAAATTCTATGAGCGAAGCCAACCCAATGGGGTTTAGAATTTAAGCCCCCTCCTTCATGGGAGTTTTTTTTTTTAAGTTTAAACCGCCTACGGATGGTTTTGAGTTTAAAATCCACCTACCTAGAGCTTTGAGGTTGAAAATACATTATTCTAAAGCAAACTAAATTCACCAAAATATATGAGCGTAGCTATGGGGTTTTAAATTTGTTTAAAAAATGATTTTGACGATAAAAATTTCCTTTTCGATATAAAATCTTTAGCAAACTACAGACACCCAATTACACGAGCCTAGTCAAGAGAGGTTACACATTTCTACCAGTGGCTGGGCTCCATTAATAAAGTGCAGTAAATAGTCGTCTGTGAAATTTAAAAAAAAAAACAAAAACAAATGTAGCTCAACAAGATGGCTAAGATAGATTTTAGGACTTAGTTATAGAGATCTGGTCTAAATCAAGGAAATCCTATGCCGAACTAGGAGTCGACCCCTTAGTAAGGTGGTGACAGAGCGTCGCATGAGGTTAGCGGGACATGTTCTCCGACAAAATAAATTACAGCCTAATAAAAGTTGTGATGACATCCAATTACAACTTGAAGTCCTCAGAGTAGGTGGGAAGAGGCTTCAGAAATTGCCAGTCACAGATTTTTGTGGAAACATAATGTCGTCAAATGTGCGTGAGGGTCTAAGTCAGTAAGAATAGCCCATAAGGTTTTTTAAATGAAACTTTTTAACAGCAAGATAATGCATCATAGATACCTCAGAATATGTATTTTGTTGGCATTCAATACCGGAAATAGTGCTTGGCGGCGGGGCTTCGCCCCGCACTGTGGGAGCTCTCGCCGCTCCCCCAAACCCCCTTGTGGCCAAGGGGAGAGCTTACAATTTTTCCACTAACACCAGAAATAAAATATTCTAGGGCACAATAAACGTCTTCCGAAACAATAAAGCTAATAAAGATTAATTATGTACACTCGCGCACACACACACACACATACCGGTATTTATTTTTTTTTCGCGCGAGGGGGGCGGGGGGGGGGAGAAAAAATCCCCCCCAAACCCCTCCCGAAAAAAAAATCCTGGCTACGCCCATGGTATCCTCCAGTGACTAGTGTTCTATGATCTTGTCGATTATCCTTTAAAATCAGGCTATCTGTATGGTTACGCCAATGGATATAATACAAAATTGGTATAATTTTCATCCGAATCAGATACCCCATTTGTAATAAACCGTGCTGAGATTACTCCCTTAGAGCACGGAAGAGGAAGCGTGCAGTGAGTTGTAGGGTCGCCTTATCCCCGTACAAGGACAGACCCTCTGCCACACATGGACCAGTTCTCTCTCTCTCAATGCCTTGTCCCGATCGTTCATCTTGCAGAGCGCGACACTCGTACAGAATATGCTCTATTGTCTCATCGTCCTCGAAGCAATGGCGGCACCGTGTGTCGAAATTCTCTTTCCATCGCCCAAAGTACGCACCTATTGGGCAATGTCCGACTCGGAACTGGGCAAGGACTGCCTGTTCCGCACGGCAGAGCGTCCACCATGCGTCCTTTCGGTCTGGTCTACTCAACTGCTTGTAGAGCTCTCGGCCTTTTTCGGAAGCGTCCCAACCAGCGTACCACTGTGCCAACAATCTGTTGTCAGCTAGGGATCGTACTGTCGCAAGACTGTACGGTTCATCATATAGGGTGCTCGTTGCTGCCGCGGACTTCGCTAAAAAGTCAGCCCTCTGATGACTGACCAGACCACAATGGGATGGAACCCACTGTATAAAACTATTTACATTGAGCTGCAGA
>JADKLZ010079391.1:9816875-9845360 GCA_021533235.1 Biomphalaria straminea
TTTAACTGTTTCTTGCCAAATGCATGTTTACATGGCGTCATGTGAAAAGAAGCTTTGCAAAACTAAATTTAACTAACAACGTTCTCTGATTAAAACATTAACTAACAACGTTCTCTCATTAAAACATCAAATCAAATCAAGCAATTCTGTCCATTGAAAACCAAGTCGCAAGATATATTGAGATTGAAGTTTTTTTTTATAAGTTTTCTAATTTGAAATCCTGAAAAGGAAATTTAAATATTTATTTTCTAAAGTTATTGTAAACTTTTATATGTTAAAAAACTTTTTAATTTTTTTTACTTATCAATATACTTTTCATTAAGTTGCATTTTTCATTAGTTGTCCTCATGAAAACTACCACTTTATGTGATTATAATGTTCAAAAGTTTCCATTAAGAGCTCTTTAATGTTTACTTAGGAAAGCATGCTCAGTTGGTTTTTAATTTCTTTCTATTTAAAAAAATTGTAGATGTTAATATATGTAATGATTAACTATAATATGTAAGAGAAAAAAACATAATCGATACCGGTACTCATTTAAACTTTGTGTAGCAGCAATCAACGAACTGTATTATTGCGCAAAAAACAACAACTGAACAACGATAGTTTTTTATTTGAAGAATAAGTTCAACGCTGGGGGGGGTGACACCCTGATTTTACCGCACCGGGTGACACCCACCCTAGTGACGCCTCTGGTCCAGCTAGAAGTTAATTATTTCAACTTAGAAGGAACATCCGAAACATCTTGAGAAAAGGCGGATCTAACAGGGATCCGACTCCGACGGGGGCCGCCTCTGAGTTTGTGTATCACACAAACTCTCTTTGTAATCTTGTTTAAAATATATTTTTGTTGAATTTTAAACAAAATCAATTGTTATAATAATTTAAAAGAAAAGAAAACGTCTTCGTTCTTTTGTGTCAAGCAGCTTTCACTTTTTTTTTTTAAATTGTCTGCATTAAACTATTTTTTTTCGGCCGCGACCAGACCGGATCTTTTGGTACCGGTTCACCGGGCATTTGCCCATATAGCCAGTCCGCCCCTGCCTGCATTAAGGTAGAGTATGTAAGCAAGTTAATGAAGAGGAAGAGAAGGAGTTCAGTAACGGCCCAGTAAACACCCACGACACTCATCAGTACTCTCTGCGACATAGAGCTACCCTCCAGAAACCGTCAAGATATGTAGACTATGATTAATAAGAACTAAACATATTTACTATGCTGTAAAAAGTTTTGTTGATTTGATTGTTGTTGTTTTTTTTTTTTGTTAGAGAGGAGAGGGGATGTTGATGGAATGTTTATGGTGGGAAGAGTTGTTCCCGTGCAATGAGGATACTACTCTGGGAGTTTAAATGGCTTAGTAAAGATGTTTAGTCTTTCTGAATGTTGTTATTTCAAGTCTGTTTATATTTATGTATCTTTCGTAACACCGAATGTAAGACATTATTTATTCAAAAGTTTAATCTAAATCTTATTTTACCTTCTATGATACAGACTTTACTTTAAAAAAAAGACGATGACATCCTACACGTCATGCCTTTAGTCATGCATGTTAACCATCGACTTAAGTTTTGCCAAGTCACTGGTTTTCCTGTTTAGCTCAGGTAAATAATTCCATTCCATACTCTAATAGTGCTATGAAGAAGGAGATTTTGTACACATTTGTCCTAGCATATGAGACGACGGGGAGGGGGCGCATAGTTAAAAATTTGGATATTTTATACAAATCTAGTGTAAATAATATGTGTATACAGACTCCCGAATCAGATCCTCGAAGACAACTGGCATTCTGGATGGAAAGACATGCTCCAATTTGATTCCCATTTCTGTAATTCATCTAATTCTCTTTGTAAAATGTATGTATTTTGTGTTGTTTTTATTGTTCCATATATTATTAAATTGTCTGCAATTAATCTGACTTTTGTTCCTTGACTAATGCAATTTGGTAAATCATTTATGTAAATGAGGTACACGTGAGTTTACTGATATTGATTTAGAGCCGATTATTGTTAGTTATTATTAGAAAATATTTAATCCACTGATTTAATAGACTATCATTGCCAAGATATCTTTCTTTTTTAAGCAAACTATGGTGGTAAACGATGTCAAAGGGCTTGGAAAACTTTAATAAGATAGCATCTATTTGCTCTTCTCGGGGCTATAAATAAATGCATACAAGAAATGACTAACAGCCTAGATAGAGAGGGCACCCGAAATTGGCCTCCGCATAAACTTGGATAAGACTAAAAATTTCCGAGTGGGATATAAGGCAAAGGGTTCCTCCGTCAGACTTGGCGAGTCAAAGCTTGAAGAGTTGGACATGTTCACTTACCTTGGCAGCATCATGACAAATGATGGGGATGCCTACCATGATATAGCGTGCCGAATAGGAAAGGCAGGGCGCATTTTCCAAAGGCTGCAGTCTATTCGAACAAGCCAAGCCATTGGACTCGAGGCGAAAATACACCTTCTCAACAAATTTTCATTCCAATTGCAACATATGCATCTGAGACATGGAAGTCATCTGTCAAAATTGAGAAGAGACTAAATGTCGCTCAACAAAAATGGCTAAGATGGATTGTTAGAGTCAGATACACAGATCAGGTCTCAAACAAGGAAATCTTATGCCCAACTGTGAGTCTAACACTTACTGACATAGTGACAGAGCTTCGCATGAGGTTTGTGGGACATGTTCTACGACAAAATGAACTACGTATACCAAGAATTGCGATGACATGGAGGCCAATGCGCAAAAATGGACGTCCTCGTATACTGTGGCATTTTACGTCTCGAGAGACGATATTTTCCCCTTGCAAGCTCTTGTGTGACTGAAGAGGCCAATCCTTGATACATAGCTGCGATCGCAGGTTGGGCATATGTAGTCACCAGGCGCCGTTGCACTATCACCCTTCTTTCTGCTTCTTTTGTGTATGGCATCTGCAATCAAAGACCCCTCCTTTATGCTCTCTCTCCATGTGGATCTATCTAGTGCCACCTCTTCCCAGTTGCTGGTGTCGATCTTAAAGAGCTTCATGTCCCGTTTGCATACATCTGTATAACGTAAGAGTGGGCGACCAGCAGCTCTTCTGCCTTCTATTAGATCGCCATACAGAATGTCCTGTGGGAGGCGACCTACTGGCATTCTACGAACGTCGCCGAGCCAGCCAAGGCGTCTGCTGCTTATAACAGAGCGGATGTCCTGGCAGCCTGCTCTTCGTAGCACTTCCTCATTGGTTATCTTATCTTGCCACCTTATTTTAAAGATTCGCCTTAGGCATCGGAGGTGGAAGACATTCAGCTTTTTTTCCTGCCAAGAGTAGGTTGACCACGTTTCGCTTCCGTATAGCAAGGTGCTCAATACACAGGTCCGGTAGACTAGAGCTTTAGTGCTGTTAGTCAGTAATATGTTGTCCCAGACTCTTTTCTGCAACCGTGACATGATGGCCATTGCCTTGGCTATCCTGTTGTTAATGTCATTATCCAGTAGAGTGTTGTTGGATATGATAGAGCCAAGGTAACAAAAGTGGTCTACAATCTCTAGTGGTTGGCCATTAATGCTTTTTTGAGGTGCAGCATTTGTGTTTTGTACAAGTATCTTAGTCTTGCTCTGACTGATATTTAAGCCGAACTTCTGGCAAGCAGCAGATAGTTTGTCAACTAGGGACTGTAGCTGGGTATCAGAATCAGCCACAATAGCTGCATCATCAGCATACAGGAGTTCCCTGATGAGCAACCTCCTGATCTTGGTTTTAGCCCGCAGCCTTGAAACATTGAATAGTTTTCCAGAGGATCTTTATGGAGAAACACACCATCGTTTATGTCGTTGAATGCGTAATGCAGTAGACAGGAGAAGAATATGCCAAACAAAGTGGGTGCGAGCACACATCCCTGCTTGACACCACTGCAAACCTCAAAAGGTGCTGATTGGGCTCCATTAAATTTGACAGTGCATTTAGTTTCCTCATGGAAGCTCTCAATAAACCTCAGTAGTTTGGGAGGGCAACCTATTTTCCTTAGAAGTTTGAAAAGGCCACTTCTGCTGACCATATCAAAGGCTTTAGTCAAATCAACAAAAACAATGTAAAGGGGTCTGTCTCTCTCTCTCTCTCTCTCTCTCTCTCTCTCTCTCTCTGAATTTCTCCTGCAGTAGTCGTAGAGAAGATGTCATGTCTATAGTGGATCTACCACTCCTGAATCCACACTGAGACTCGGGGTAGACTCTAGAAGCTATCACTTGCAGCCTAGATAGTGCCACTCTAGCAAAGATCTTGCCCACTATACTGAGGAGAGAGATACCCCTATAGTTGTTGCAGTCACTCCGATCTCCCTTGTTCTTGTATATTGTGACAAAAGTAGCGTCACGCATGTCCTGAGGGACATGACCTGTTTCCCATCAGCGGCAGAGGAGAGTATAGAGTTCGGGGAGCAGGAGTGATTCGTTGGCTTTAACTACTTCCACTGGGATACCATCACTTCCTGGAGATTTTCTATTTTTCATGCAGTTAATTGCTTTTTTGAGGTCACTAAGGCTTGGAAGCTCATCTAGGCATTCTAATACTAGAAGATCTGGTAGAGAAGACAGGGCGACATCGTCTACTGTATTCTGTGTGGCATAGACATCGAGGTAGTGTTCTGTCCATCGTTCTAGCTGCTTGGTTTGATCTGTAATCTTTTCTCCAGATTTGGATAGAAGGGGGGCAGGCTTTGACACGCTTGGACCCAGAGCCGCTTTAATGCCATCAAACAGAGCTTTACTATTTCCTGAGTAAAGACTTTCTTGGATTTTGTTACAGGTATCCCTCCAAAAGTTATTTGCACATTGTCTAGCCATTTGTTTCGCCTCTTTATTAGCGCTTTTGAAGGCCTGCAGAGATTTTGGACTAGGCTTAGTCTTGTGAGCAAGTGTGCAGATCGCTTTTTCTCGATGAAAGGTTCCATAAGTGCTATATTCGCCTCAAACCAGTCTACATTTTTGTGTTTTTGAGGCCCAAAGGCTGTGATTGCTGAACTGTACATTACTTCTCTTAATTTCTCCCATCTGATAGAGATATCTTCTTCATCACTTAGCGAGGGGATTGAACTGTTCAGGAGCTCGCTAAAGAGTGCAGCCTTCTCTAGGTCACCTACATGGTTGACGTTAATTCGTCTAGTTCTAGGTTGAGTGGAAGTATAGGCCTTCTTGAGAAGTAGTTTGATTTTGCTTAAAACGTCCTCGTATAACTTGGCGTCATACCTTCATAGAGAACCTCAGAACGGTGGACACCACGTGGGAGGAGGCTTCAGCCATTGCCAATGACAGATCTTTATGGAGCTTGCCGTTATTTACGGGAGGACCTAAAATAAGTCTAAGTAAGTAAATTTTTTGCACGTGCTCTATTAAATGTGCAGATATGCATTACCACAAAAAAATCGAAATCTATAGAAAATACCATTCCCATCTCTCTTTAGTTTAATTCGTATTTGCATAAGAACAGCCACTAATAATTAATATAAAACGTACATAGACCACTAGACCCTATGTAATCTAAGGTAATAAACATAGCGAAAGAAAGGATCCGTTTTAGTAAAAAGTAAATAATAGCTAGATCAAACTTCTAAACATTGCCAGACAGAGGGCCAAAACTAAAATCAAACAACCTTCGTAAGACATATGCTGTCTGCGGACGATACAACGGTATCTCGGGTCCAATTATTATTGGACCACCTGCTACAACACCAACTCCATCCTAATTGACGATAACAAACTGGGTATCGTAAATGAATTATGCTACCTTGGATCTACAACTTAAGATGACCCGTATCTAGAAGAGAAGATCAAATAACGTATACAATGTTCCGCATCAGCCTTTGCTAGACTACAACCAAGAGTTTGGGTAAACCAATATCTCGCTATATCGACCAAAATGGAGATATAAAAACTTGCGTTCTGAGTACGCTACTGTACGGCAGTAAGTCGTGGACTACCAATGCAAAGCAAGAGAGAAATTTTAATTCCTTCTACTTGCTCTTGCCTCCGAAGGATCTTAAATATCTCTATTACAAGAGAAAATATGTAATACTGAGATCCTTGCTCGAACGGGTCTTCCCAGCATCTTTATAGTCCTCAGAAAACGCCGCCTGCGCTAGCTTGGACATGTTCATCGGATTGACATGCGCAGATCAGTGCAGGTGGCTTTGAAGGGAATACGCTCCGTGCTGTTTGTAACTCCCACCTGCACTCACCAACGTCCACTACTTTGTAGTGCATCTGAATCTTTTCGGGACGAAAAGAGCCAAGAAAGGGGGCAATGTTATAAACGTGCTTCCGCACCGGCACTGATAATTCGCGCCAGCACATCTTTCAACACAAGAAAGAGACGAAATATGGATTGTAGAAGAAAGACTGTATTAGATCCTGTACTGTATTAGATTGTGTTAAATTTATCAGCAGATTATGGGAGTCTGAGACTACTGGGACTAATTGCCGTCCTTTGTGCTACTAGTGAACTGTATTGATGCGTTATAGCAACGCCAGGAAGTGTGTCGGCGGTCTGTAATCCTTTTTATGTAGTAAAGAAATTGTATAACTTATAACAAGACTCCCTGTGACTTGATAAATGAAGTCAATGTCTCACTGTGTATTTTATAGCTGTAATTAGAAGTATCGTCCATTGTTACATCCTTTCGTTAAGTGCTTGCTTTAGATTTACTACAATATCATAACAATATGTTGCATCTCTCTTTTTTAATTAATTAAATTTATTTATCTGAATAACTAAAAACTATTGTTTTCAAAGTCTATCCAGTTTATCACGATTGACCATTATTCTGCCTGAGCGTGTTACGTATGATAGGTGTGGTGTTGTAAGAAGTTGTGTGTAGTGGCGCTTCTACGTCTAGTGTGGTTAGAGTGATCAAACTTCTCAGAGCTAGGGGGTCTTTAAAATAGCCAGGTCTGAGGAGCACTTGAGCATTTTGAAAAAAAAATTCCGATCTTGGGTACCACCATTGTATCCGCTGGCTTGGATGGCTAATGTATTGACTAGAATATGGGACTTCAAGGGAGAAATTATGTTTCTCGGAGGACGTTGACTATGATTTGTAACATTATTTCTAATGAACAATTATAGACAGCTTCATATTCTTCATTGGTACTAATGCAATGTGTTTTTGCTTTTGAACTGTGTGTGAAAGTTATATTTTTTCAAATAAATCTTTCCTCCTGTTTCTCCTGGCAACAATGTGAAAACTGGTTTTGTCAATTTCATTTGCTGAAAGGTGAAACTATTTTTAGTAAAATTGTTGAAAAGGTCAATACTTATTTACATTCCTTGATTGTGGGAATTGAAAGCAAATTTTAAGACGCAAAGAACTTGGAACCAGTTTGCAATTAACTTAAGTTCATCCTTTAGTGCAGAAGCTTCGTTGTTAAATGAAACAACCATCGTAGAGCGACGTGATCTGTCTATAGGACAAATATTTGCCCATATAATTATTTGTGAAAAAAAATATGGCCTCCACAACGGCCAGAAGTTCACGTCTGGTGACACAGTAAATTCTCTCAGGTAAAGACAAGCTCCGACTAAAGTAAGCTATGAATCTCTCATTTCTATCTCTGTTTCGGATAAGACAGCGCCTATTCCTGTATTGCTTTCTTCGGTGTCAAGTATGAACGTCTCGCCTGGTATTGGGTAGTTATAGTTATAGTTATATAAAGTAATGGATATTAGCGGCGATTGGCCATCTATTTACGGATTCAACTCTATCCGGCTCTTTTGTGGCTCGCTCCCACGACATGATGTGCCCTAAGTCCTTTTGAACAAGAAGCACTTCTTTGGATCCAATTTCATTCCATCGCTTCTTATCCGTTTAAACACTTCCTTCGAGCTCGTCGAAGATTCTACCTATAACGATAATGTCGTAAAAGTAAAAAGACATATGGTCCAGCTGAGTCATCTAAGCACATGTTCCATTAATCTTTTAAAAGTAGCTGGGGCGTTGCAAAAAAAAGGCATCACGGTAAATTGCTAGATGTCATTGCTAGCAGAGAAGGCCGTTTAAACTCTGTCCTGGGGGTGCAATCCCACTTGCCAGTAATCGATTTTCAGGTCAAGGTTGGAAATGATTTGTGACCCAGGAGGTGTTTCTAATGTGTCGTTAATCCTAGAAATCGGATAACTGTCACTGTGTGTGGCTTCATTTAGTAATCTATAGTTAACACAAAATCGATGATGAACACAAGGACTATTGAATGGTTTGATAGCTCATTACTCTCTTATTCGATCTATGAGGCCCATAGATTCTTGATGTTTTGCTAGCAGCAGTCGACGGGGTTTCTGTTCGAGAGGTCTAGTATTAACTGTGTCAATTTATCGATGCTGAATCCGATTTGTTCGCACATTGCCCGTTTCGTCAGATGGCAATATGTCAGAAATTTCTCTAAGAAATTTTCCTGCTTTGGTACTGTTCTTTCGATTTCTGCCATAAATTTAATAATCTGTGGTTCACTGGGTTCGAATATTCCATCGAAGTTGTTATTGTTACAATTTCTAATCATTTCAAGAGCATGGCAACCACGAAGGTGCTACCTTCCCATAAATGTTTCTCTACTGACGGGTACCTTTTGGCCTTTTCCAATCGTAACTAGTGTCTTTCCTACTGCTATCCCGTTGTGGTTGGCTGCAATGCTTTCTACAAACGATAGCATTTTCACTTTTTTCACCAAATAATCATCTCAGAGATTTAGCAGGTAAAGTCGTATCTTCTACCAGCTTTATCCTCTTCATCCTCATCAGCAAACAAGGGTACTTACTTCAAGATGCCCTCATTGTAATGTAGATAAGAAGATAATTTTTATTGATCCAATCTAATGGAAATTCGGTTTAATTACAATCCTATACTCTTAAGCGATCAATTCTTGTATATATATATATATATATATATATATATATATATATATATATATATTTATTTATTTATTTATTTATAAATTTTATTTCGAAAACGGCTCTAACGATTTTCTTTAAAATTTCTAGGTATGTGCGTATTAGTGAGAAACAAAAATCTGAACTCATTGGCCACATCGGGAAAACTAGAGTTCGACCGTTATTTCGATATGAAAATGTCTCAATTTTATTTTGGTCAGAATAATTTATGAATGAAATGGAAAATTTATTAATGAAAGTTTTCCATGACGTAAACGGGAAAAACGCTGCTTACGTCACTAGGCTTACAATGCAAACAAGAACGAGTTTTAAAGTATCAATGGACCTAATTAAACATTTGCGCACCATCTTATTGAAGATTGATCTATTATAGAACTATGGAAGGAAAGTAATGAAATTAAATGTACCGATGTATGATTAGTTATTGCGTTTTAAGTGCTTAATAAATTGTTTACACTTTAATTGCGTAGAGCGGTGTAGGTTCCTCATTAATCTTCGGATTTGATGTCAAGCCTTATTATAATTATAATTTTGCTGGTAAAATTATGACCATGGTCTAATGTCCCGTACCAAAACAAAGGAAATGGTGATTACACAGCTGCTCTACTGCTCCCCTTACTTTCTCACACTGAACAAGATATCTAAACTTGGGGTACCGTTAGGGCGTGGTGACGAAAGGCCCAGGAGATATATAAATGGAGGGATGTGTAAGAGCCATATTACCTTACATTACTTTTCTTAGTTATAAATTATTTAACCGAGCAAGGCTCGGCCACCTGATATTTGACAAAATCAGCGTAATTACTGTACAAAAACAATATTGATGAAAAATTCAAACAACGTTCACATACAAACACACATACACATTCACAACCAGCGCTTTATGAATGAATTTGACTTCTATGTACTTGGGGTTCTGTAGGAGGAGTAGCGGTCAATTGGGCAGTCAGGCTCTGTGGGCAGCTCATTGACCTTGGTCTCCACTCAGAGCCCAGCTCTCACCTGTGGCTCCAGCAGTTGTCTGCATGCGGCAACGGCCACACCCCGGCACACCGTCTCGACCAGGTTAGAGTTAGCCAGAGCTAGTATCTGGCGAAACTATGGTTTCTGTCCACCACCAGCATGTAATGTCTAGTTGCGGCTGTATGGCGCTTAAGTCAAAATTGGACTACTAGGGCCATCAGGCATCACCTAACAAACGCTGTGGAGCGTTTTGGAGCACTGTGGGAGGGACATGTGGAGCACACTGGTCATCCACTGCATCCCAAACCAGCCCCAGTTGTCTGGACTCTGTTCTACCACTAGATCCAGCTGGCAAGGAGGCTGATACAGAGCAAATCTCCCTCACTTTAATAAATTTTCATCGCGCAAGCCACATTCTCATCTCCCTTGTTCATCAATCAAAAAGCCCTGCGGCAATAGGCAAGTGGCGAAGTGGCAGGTGTGGATACACTGGCAGCCATAGCCGCAAACGAACACGTAGGCGGCCCAGACCATGTGGTCGCTTGACAGTGACTGGGACAGCACTGGAACTCGGCAGCCGTCTGAGCGCCTAAGCAGCCCTTTTTAGGAATGCACTGTTTACCTCTTAAGCATCAGGAAGGGGCTAGAAAAGGTGCCCTAAACATTGCCTGTCCCCCATGACCCTGGCCAGTCTCCCGCGACTGGCGGGGATCCCACTAATGCGGGAAAAACAAATCGAACACAAACTTCAAGAAAAAAACAAATCAAAACACATGAACTCATACTCGGCGCATGGAATGTCCGCACTCTACTTGACCGTGCTGAAACAGATCGTCCTAAACGGCTTAGTGCCCTTGTGGCAAGAGAACTAGCCAGATACAATATAGATATTGCTGCCCTGAGTGAAACTCGATTTGCTGAAGAAGGACAGTTAACAGAAGTTGGCGAAGGCTACACGTTCTTCTGGATCGGCAAAAATAGCGAGGAAAGATGTTAAGCTGGTGCTGGCTTCGCGGTGAAATGCAAAGTAGTCAACAAGTTAGCAAGACTACCAAAAAGCATAAATGACCGTTTTATGACATTACGCCTACCCATGACCTCAAGGCGACACGCAACTCTAATAAGTGCCTACGCCCCAACTATGCCCAACCAGGACAACTTTAAGGAGAACTTCTACTCGGATCTGAACTCTATAATAATCAAAACGCCCAATTAAGGGATTCAGTGTACTCTCTGGCTAGCAGCGCCCTCGGTCAGCCAAAACACAAACACCAAGATTGGTTTGACGAAAACAATGTGCAAATTGAACAGATGCTAACACACAAGAAATACTTTAAGGCCTTTCTGAGTTATCCAGATTGCCTGTAAATCAAAGAACGCACTAGATTTAGTCTTTGTTATAAATTTGATCCATAAATGTTGAAAAAAAGACACCTGTTGACACTATTTGTCAATCAAATATATTGATTTATTTATTTACAAACAAATTTCGGACACCCGTTTGGGGGGGCCGCGCCGAAGAAATTTCAAAAGCTCCCCCTCCTTCCTTCCCCCTTAGCTACGCCACTGTCTTTAATAATCGAGACTAAAATGGGCTAGGACCTATGCTCACCTAGACTTTGCGGACGGACGACAGGCAAGGAAACTCCTTAATAACCTGGCTAGGGCGAAAGAACCAAAAGCTGCAGCGCCCCTGCTAACGGCTCCAGGCATGGCGGTCACAGATTAACACAGGTCGGACGCTCTAAACAATGCCTTCGCGGCCATATCTAAGTCGGCGAAACGGAGCAACGTGTCGAACGCCTTTAATGGCATCAGGAAAGCCAAATCAAAAAGCTTCATGGTCTATGGCGAAGACGAGACGAGTACATTCACGAACGCTTTTACCCATGGAGAGCTAGCTACTGCACTTCGCAAGTGCAAATTACAGAAAGCGCAACGAGATTCTAAAGAATCTTGGCCCTATTGGCAGACGGAAATTGTTAGAATTGGTTAATTGGACTTGGTCTAAAGGGGATTTCCCTAAAGCTTGGCGCGAGGCAACGATAGTTCCCCTATTGAAAAAGGGGAAGGTCCCAGACCGTGCGAAATGTTATCGACCGATTTCGTTGACGTCCAACGTTGGGAATGCATGTTCAACAGAAGGCTCGTATGGTTCTTGGAATCGAAAGGTCTAATGGCACCTGAACAGGGCGGATTCAGGCAGAATCGCAATGCGATAGACCAAGTAATGCTATTCATGCAGAAAGAGGCGGACGGCTTCCAGTGGGGCATTACAAATCGACCTGGTCAGTCGACGCTAGTGGTTTTTATCGATATGAGACAAGCCTATGACAGAGTTTGGCGGCCTGGTCTGTTGTTAAACTCATGAACCTTGGAGTGGGTTCTAATATGCTTAGGTGGATACAAAATTTCCTCACGTAACGAACGGTGCAGACACGAGTTGGTAAACACGTGTCGAGGAAACTTCCGCTTGAGCAGGGAGTGCCGCAGGGGTCGGCGCTCAGTTGTTCACTATTTTTAGTGTTCATAAACGACTTGCCATGCCTCTTACAATGTCAGAAGCTATTGTTTGCAGACGATATTGTGTTGTGGGAGTCGAGCAGAGATCGCCAGCAGCTCATTTGGCACTCTGCAACAGGCGCTGACGACAGTGTCCTGCTACGCCAGGCTATAGGGCCTCGAGGTGAACCACTCGAAGTGTGTTTTCTCTTGGTTCACACTAGGATGTGACATAATCAAAGAAGCAGTTGAGCTCAGGATGGACGGCAAGATTCTGGAATGGTACAAAAAGCCCAAGTACCTAGGGGTCATCCTCAATCAGAAATAGACCCTGTGCGACCATATACAACACGTACACAAATTAGCCTCCGAGAGGCTGAACATCGTAAAGAAGCTAGCTGGAACGAAGTGGGGCGGGTGTACTGAGATCACTGCACATGGGTGCAGTTCGGTCTCACATGGATTACAGTGTCCCTGTTCAAGTTTGGGCCTCGCACACGTCTCTAGAGTTGCTCGAGGTGGTCCAGAACCAAGCCCTAAGACTCATATGCGGTACGTTTCGCACCACGCAAGTCGACGCTAGCGAGATCATGGCCAATGTACCGCCAATGAAGTTGCGCAGAGAGCGAGCCGTCGTGTTAGATCACAAGAGATACGGGCGGGTGGAGGAGGGATGCCCTCTCAGAAGTCTGGTCAAACACTGGGAGAATAAGAGGCGTCTCAAAAAACCGGCCCTGCACGTGTCGCGTGGGCTGGTTAGAGAGATGAATTACCGGAAGAGCGGGCTGCTCTTTCCCCGACCGGTTTGTTCCCCCCCAGACAAAGCTTTCGGCATGCCGACGGTGCAAAGGAGCTTGATTGACCCGGCAGTCACAAAGTAGTGTGATCTTAAACGGCTACTACAAACTGCCAGAGAAACTATCACCTTGTACCCGGCAGGAATGACCACTATCAACGCGGATGGCTCCGTGAGGATGCTCGAGAGCACTACAAAAGCTGGGTATGGGGCGGTGGTACAACTCTCATGCAATCCCGAAAGTGTGGAGCTGAGTGGGCCCTGAAGTGGCAAGAGCAGCACAGAAGCTGAGATGGAAGCAATGCTCGCAGCATTTACGTGGGTAGCGGAGAGATTCGGAAATGGATCCGCGGCCCCAACGGACGTGGTCATTTTCACCGATTCAATCTCTGCCCTCGATGCCCTTGAAGGGCAGCTTGCAGGTGTCGGATGAGTAGAAGCAATCCTCGTGGTGGTGGAGCGCCTTCTGCAGCTCAATGTAAATAGTTTTATACAGTGGGTTCCATCCCACTGTGGTCTGGTCAGTCATCAGTGTGACAAAAAATAAATTTCGCCCCCTTTAGGTATCACTCGGATCTAGGCATTTAATTTATTTTATCATTCTATCTTCATTCGCTTAACTAAGCCTATATGGCTATAAAAAGTACTTTTACCACCCCTCCGACCCCCTTTTTCTCTAGGCATCGATGGCACATTGTACTTTCTTAATCTGACACATGTCTAGCCAGTCTATCGACAAGAGTAAACACGCCTCTAACTAACTTGACCGAATATCCTGCTGCCCCTTCTCCCTTTCGGGAGACGGGTCACTTCAAAGGAACCCTTTTAACTCGACAACAATGACCGTCTCACGCGTCTAATCTCTATTGTACTAGACAAACAGTCTCCGTCGTCTGGCCATATGGGAGTTACAAAGAGACACGAGTCGGCCGTTCCTAACAAGTGCCTATCATGTGTTTTTCTCCCGGAAACGATCAAGGTCAAGCGATAATCTATTTGCCTAAAGACGGGCAGTCTGGACACTTTGGTGACCCCGCCTCTGGATGAACGCTTATAAAAGAGACGGGATTTCTTACTCTTGTCTTATTCTCATTCTGAGGAGCTGAGAGGAAAGATTCACATCTCTGTTTGAGCTCTGGACTATCTCATTCTTATTTTCTTAATTCGGATTGGTGGTAAGCTTTATAAAGTGCTTAATATCCAACATTTTCTTTGTGTGTATTTATATATTTGTACATTTATTAAGTGCAATATATTTGTGTACATATTTGAGTATTTCTTATCTTGGATTATGTAAGTAGATCACTTTATGTATTATATTTTATTATCATGCCATGTACGACTAAATAGTCAAAGTCATCCACTTTATCTGGACTAGAATTATTAATAATTCTTACCACATGTATTTAGCTCTTTAGCTTTTATTAATTTATCGCCGATAAATCATCGCTCAGCACGAGTCATATTATTATTATTATCGATGAATTCCTTGACCTGGAACTATCATAATGTTTCTGTAACATTTCTTATTACCAAGTATAATTTCGCGCTCATTCCTTGTTAAGGAATGCCGAAATTATTTATGTACTATATTTCATCTGCCAGTTCGGCCAGAATATTTTACTTAGGTAAAAATATGTATAAATTATCTTATCTAATCTCGGCTGACTGCCTGGATAATCTCAATGGCTCATTAATACAATGCTTGAAAGAGACATTTAAATAACCTCCCCTTGTATTCATTTTCAACTTGACGACATTGCGTCCCTTGAACGACCCTTTCTCCATTCAAGTTCACTCTATTGTTCATGCCCCGCGGCCAGAGGTAAACAATAGCGACATGGTCACTGACCATCAGCCATCTCCCCCCCTTTCCCCTTTCCTCTCGTTATCCACGCCACTCGTAATGATTTCACCGTGACAGGTGTATCTTACATTTTAACATTGCAATCTCACTTATTATTGTAGTCTCCCCTGATGGAATACAATATTCATGTGTTAACTCCCTTTGAGATTTGTGAAACTAAGTTATAGTTTCTATACATCAAGCATGTTACTTATTACTAATTGTTATCTCCCCTTGTGAGACTTCACATTACTACTGTTATTGTTATCTCCCCTGATGGGATACAATATTTATTTGATTAACTCCCCTTACTATTTGTGAAACTAGTTCATGGTTTCTATTTAACATTTTGAAGATGTCCTTCACGGAAAGGCGTCTACCTCTCAGTGTCATCATATTGGCTAAGCCGATTTACGCATATCGTTGCAGCTTTTATCTATAAGCAACTCTTATTGAAAGCCCTATCTTCGTAACGCTATTACCTGTCTGCTGACACCAGATCTGAAGATACCAGCCTTACTGTAACATATCTAATTGAGACTCCCTGTCACATACAGTGACTTGAAGTCACTGGATATGATTCCGTGCCTTTTGCGCGAGGTAATTTATTGAGTTGAGTAACTGACCATGGGACAGAAGTCAGTTGTTTTCTTAGACTCCTGTGGATAAGGAGCTTGTTTTCCTGTCTCTTGTAGAGAATGTAACGTATAAGATTTAGAATTGTGAATACTGTGATTATACCTTTGTTACTTCGTATCATGTTTGGATTGATAATTAATGTGTATCTTTAATGGCTGGATTTGCCAAGACGATGTTTATTTCTTTGGATTAGTTATCGTGGGATTGCCCCGTGCGCTAGGATCAATCACACCAGCCCACCCACAGACAACGTCAGCATCAGCCATACAAGTCTCGACAGAGCAGCATAGCACTTAAAGCTAAGCAACCAGCCTAATGACACTCAGACCACTTGGTTCTCATATCTTATGATGATAGTCATATTTTATGTAAATAGTTAGGCCCCATCCTAACCTTGTACAGCATTTTACCTTTACTTATTTTTCTCTTTGTAAATAAACTGTACATAAATATTACTTAATAGTACTTGTTGCCTGCATTCATAACGCTGTGTGTGTGCAAATTAAGGTCTCATATTCTTAAAACCCCCTAGACACCTAAACGGCAACCATCTTTAATCTACTTGTCACAATCAGAGGGCTGACATTTTAGCGAGAGCCGCGGCGGCAACGTGCACT
The DNA here is from genome assembly GCA_021533235.1 of Biomphalaria straminea. Taxonomy (NCBI): domain Eukaryota; kingdom Metazoa; phylum Mollusca; class Gastropoda; family Planorbidae; genus Biomphalaria; species Biomphalaria straminea. The sequence continues at coordinate 9,833,160 of JADKLZ010079391.1, forward strand.
TTAAATGATGAACCGTACAGTCTCGCGACCATACGATCACTAGCCGACAACAGATTGTTGGCACAGTGGTACGCCAGCTGGGACGCTTCCGAGAAAGGCCGAGAGCTACACAAGCAGATGAGTAGACCTGACAGAAAGGACGCATGGTTGACGCTCTGCCGTGCAGAACAGGCAGTCCTAGCCCAGGTCCTGGTCGGACACTGTCCAATAGGTGCGTATTTTGGATGGTGGAGGGAGAAACACGACACACGGTGCCGCCATTGCTTCGAAGACGATGAGACAATAGAGCACATTCTGCACCAATGCAGAGCTCTGCAAGATGAACTATCGGGACAAGGTAATGAGAGAGGGAGAACTGGTCCGTGTGTGGCAGAGGGTCTGTCCTTATACGGGGAAAAGGCGACCCTACAACTCACTGCTCGCTTCCTCTTCCGTGGGGACACGACAACTCGTTCACTGACATTTCGTTCACCGACAAATCGTTCACGACTTTTCGTTCACGCGACTATTCGTTCACCAGACATTTCGTTCACGCGACTATTCGTTCACCAGACATTTCGTTCACGCGACTATTCGTTCACCAGACATATCGCTCACGGACTATTCGCTCACTGACAACTTGTTCACTGACAACTTGTTCACCGACAGTTGGTTCACGACAAATCGTTCACGCGACAAATCGTTCACTAACAATTCGTTCACAGACAAATTTTTCACAGACTCGATATTTCTAAAAACAAAAAAAATTCTAGAGATCGGGCCTAATCCAAAATTCTTTGTTAATTTTTTTGTGTTCGTTGTTAATATTTTGTTATTGAGGGCAGTATGTGATACAAATTATACTTAAAAGAAAAGAAGAGATCTTACAAGTTAGCTGAAACATTTAAACGAGCCCTTACTTTACTATAGGTAACATTTTTACTTTCAACATGTAGACCTTCTTTTACACTTATGTCCGTCATGTAGTCTTGTTCGCCCTACCCATATTTGCTTTTCTTCTTAATAGCGGTCCAGATGTTTAATTAACATAGGCCTATTGCCCATTTCATCATGCCGTTATGATTAACCATCTTTAGAGCCTTCCTCTACCTATACCCCCCTCTACCCATTCGCTGGATACTCTAGTTAACACCTAGTTGGGTGCTAGACAGTACGGCGACTCTGGAGGTAATAAAACTTTATCGGACAAGGTAAGATTACTTATAAAAGGAGTATCGAGATGGTTCATTGACAAGTCATTGTTTTTTACATTCATCTTCGAGTTTGCAAAAACATGGGAGAAAGTTTTTTTTTTTTATTGTCATCTTTGAACTTTTCAACTCTGAACGTCACATACTGGATACAGATCTAAGGTTGATACTTTTCAATTAAGACATCTAAGAAAAAAATAATTATATATACAACACCAGGAAATATTTTGGTTTTATATCAAAAAAATTATCGCAATAAAACAAAACTAAATTGTTTCAATAAATTTTTTATTGAAGTCCAAGCAATCAAAATAGTCTACCAATGAGTGGTCACATATAGAAACAAGTTAACTGTCCTCAATAACAAAATGTTAACAACAAATAAAAAATCAACAAAGAATTTCGGATTAGGCCCGATCTTTAGAATTTTTTTGTTTTTGGATATATCGAGTGAACGATTAGTCTGTGAACAATTTTTCTGTGAACGAATTGTTAGTGAACGATTTGTCGCGTGAACGATTTGTCGTGAACCAACTGTCGGTGAACAAGTTGAACGAATAGTCGCGTGAACGAAATGTCTGGTGAACGATAGTCGCCTGAACGAAATGTCTAGTGAACGAATAGTCGCGTGAACGAAAATTCAGTGAACGAGTTGTCGTGGAACCCTCTTCCGTGCTCTAAGGGAGTAATCTCAGCACGGTTTATTTCAAATGGGGTATCTGATTTAACAGTTCTCTCCCTTGAAAATCGATCTTAATTCATGTTTGTTTTTTTCAGAAAAAAAAAATTCATTACATAATTAATTTAACACCAAACCAAAATAAACAGTTATATCAAATTTTCAATGACATAAAATGAAACTGCATTCAATTATCTTTCTATTGATAAATAATAATCACTATTTCACTAAAAAAAAAAAATACAATAATTATAAAGCCATATAAGCGGGAATAAAATTTCAGGATTTTTGGAAGAATTGTAAAGAGTTAAGAATCGTGAATGATTTGGAAAAAACACTTTTCTTGAAAAAGCTCTTAAAGAGATTGTAGCTGTACTTGCGTGATATACGGTGCTTTTTTAATTAGTCTATTTATTCTAAGTCTTTCTCCCAGTGAAGTATTACAATACCAGCAGGTGATGGCAAAGTTAATAAGACAGCTGATGGTTGCTTTGATTATTGTTTTGTCTATGTTACATTTTCTTAGCTTTCTGAGATACAAGAGTCGCTAGTGAATTTTTGTGTATAGATTTTGACAGTGTTCACTTCATTACTCCATTTCAGTTTGTTATTGATAGTTGTGCCTAGATATTTATATTCTTGTACTTGCTCTATGTTTTGGTTGTCTATCTGAATTTTTGCAATATGGTCTTTGTTTTTCCTAATGGGTTCTAATGGGTTCGGGAAAGAAGAAACAAATGATACATGAACTCCAGATAAAGGCTACAACGATAAGTTCTTAGTCTTAATCTTCCTTCATCAGAACCTCCAGAAGGAGTGCTTGTAAGGTTTCCTTTTTTCCACTTGTCTTCAGCCCTCGCTCACAGAGTTCTCGCTTCAAATCCTTCTCAAGGAGTTTGTCAAGCTTCTTCATATTAGCTAACAAAGATCCCACTTCTGCCACCAGTTGTAACGAATCTCAATATTCATGCTCCCTGCAACTGCATAACACGACACTTCCAACTCAAAGACCTTGACAACCCAGGTTTTCAAAATAACGTAAAACCTTAATATCCAATACATAAAGCAAATACTGTACAATAGCAAACTCGTAACACTTAGGCCTACTATACAATGTTCTGCCATGGTTATCGGAGACGCCGAATCAACTCTGTTTTGTTTTAGCAATATTTCTGTTGCCTTCGCTGTACCTTGTTGAACTCTGTCGTAGCGTACCGAATCGTAGATCGGAAAGTTGTGACTGACTCGATTCATATACTTTCGCTCTTTTTATATATGTTTTATAATGCCTTCTAGAACTGGACTGTGTAGCATGATCACATCTTTAAAGCTTTGTCTAAGTATTATTTATTCTAGATGTATCATCAAACTTCGACAGTGATCGCAGTTGACCGTCTTGGCTCGTCACGGTTGACCGCTTGTCTAGAGCTGGTCTGGGGCGATTAGCGTCGGCTGACTACACACACACCATTATCCCCTTCTGTGTCACCACAAGGCTAATAACAATATTAAGAAAGCCCTACCTGACCCCCACACCTGCACTCTGCAAGTTCCCTAGCTACGGGAGATGTAGACCAAATCCTTCTCTTTTAAGGGGTGGGGGGCACAACAGGTAAAATGTTTGAGAAACACTGAATTAATGTGATAGTATAACTAATTTCTTTTACTACAAGTAGCCTTAGAAATGTAGTCGTAAAATAACATTTGTTATTTTTATTAATGCTATATACATGCAGACTCCGGCTTTGTAAGGATAAAAGCATTGTAAAATTTGGAGACATAGGCCCCTAGTTTACATTTAATATACTTAAAGATATCTACTACTTACCTTATCTGAGCTTTTAATTGGCAATTTCGCAAGCAGGACTAACTTGTTGGTAGTTTCGTCAAGTTTCATTATATTTACATCGGTTATACACATAATAGTGGGGTCATTTATTCCTATGACGAAGAAATTGCATCGAAGTTCAAGAGGCTCTCCAACCGAAAGAGTTTTACTGGATACGAAATCCTCTTTCGCTTGAATCTTAACTGACAAATAAAAAAATTCCATAATTCATTTATTTTAAATCAAGTATTTAACCAATTTTAGGACTGCCGTACTCGCCGTACTGCCGAAACTAGAAGAGATACGAAAAATATTTTTTCAGCATTAAATGCGGCTTGAAAAGTTTAGGTGCAACGGCTACTTTTAGTTTTCTAAAAGTAAACCGTTTAATTTATAAAAAATTATTATGCAAGCGATTTTTAGCGGCCCCCGAAAGGGGAAAAGACGCTATTAGTTTTGTGTGGCCTGTCTGTCCGTCTGTCTGTCTGTCTGTCTGTCTGTCTGTCTGTCTGTCCGTCTGTCCGTCCGTCCGTCCCGTTTAGTGCTCAGAAAGTAGAAGAGAAAATGAAAATCTGACATCACGATAATATAGAGCATTCAAAGTTCTGATGCAACGGCTACTTTTTTTTTTCTAAAAGCTCAAAATCTAATTTTTAAAAATATTTTATGCAAACAGTATTTAAAGAGAAAAAACCTAATTAGTATGCAATATAAATGAAACCTACTTTAAGACAATTAATAATCTAATATACTGCATCAATTTTCACATTTTTTTTGTTCCAACATACGAGTAACATACCAGTATTTACTCGTAAAGTAACTGATGTCCAAAGCTAAAAAGCTGAGGTTTCCTAAAAAAAAAAAAAAAAAAAAAAAAAAAAAAAAAAAAATCAACTCATAAAACAAGTGTGGCAGTTGCCTTAACATCGGCTTTACAAGGCTAACGTTGAGAGATCAAAGCACAGAAGATGTATATTAGTTTTGTGTGGCCTGTCTGTCCGTCTGTCTGTATGTCTGTCTGTCCGTCCGTTGAGAGATCAAAGCGGATCTGACAGGGATCCGACTCCGACGGGGGCCGCCTCTGAGTTTGTGTATCACACAAACTCTCTTTGTAATCTTGTTTAATAATAAAACACCAATTGTGAAGCAATTACGTAAATCTAAGGGAGGAAAAGTTACTAGAAAAAATGCTCTTGGCATGTAGATATCACGCACATTTTTTAAAATGAATTTCTGTCTGTCTGTCCGTCTATCAGACTCAGAGCGCCGAAACTACAAGAGATACGAAAAATATTATTTCACCATTAAATGCGGCTTGAAAAGTTTAGGTGCAACGGCTACTTTTAGTTTTCTAAAAGCAAACCGTTTAATTTATAAAATTAATTATGCAAGCGATTTTTTTATAACAAAACACCAATTCTAAAACAATTACGTAAATGTAAGGGAGGAAATGTTACTATAAGAAATGCTCTTGGCATGTAGATATCACGCACATTTTTTTAAAATGATTTTAGCAGCGGCTTTCGTGTACTAGCGTAAAACCCGGAAATGACATGATTCTAAACTAATTTCTTAAATTTTTTTAAAAATCAGATTTTTTAAAAATAAAATTGTTTAGTGCCCCCATTAGAATGAAAGAAGCATATTTTTTTTGCGTTTTGTCTGTTGGTTGGTCTGTCCGTCACGGGTAGAAAAAAAAACACTAAAGGCTTTTGAAAATATGATTTAACCTTTACTGTTCTTTCAGAAATATTGCGATAGTTTAAGGATTGGAGCATACAGGAATTAAGCCAGGGACCAACGATAGAAGAAACATCCGAAACATCTTGCGAATAGGCGGATCTGACAGGGATCCGACTCCGACGGGGTAATAGCTTTATATAGTTATTTCGTAAACGATCTCCACTTTTTCTTTACGACTTAAGATACTTTTTAAATGAAATGTTGGATTCCACAAGTTTGACAATAAATATGAATTCTAATCAACTATATCGGTAATACCAAAACTAGTATTTGTATGAAAAAAAGATTAATATTCTGGATTGCTAACACAACACTGATATGCTCGAAATCTGAATCAGATTAATTTTATACCATAATTCGGCAAAAGTGACAGAAGCTCAAGTGAGATGATATTATGAGTATATTGTAATAGAACCCGATGGTGACACAGATAGGGGTAGTAGTTTGTGTGTAGTCATCCGACGCAATTGCCTTAGGCCAGCGCTAGACGAGCAGTCAAACTTGACGAGTTATGACGGTCAGCCGAGACGAATATCAACATGACGGCTCGGGAAGGATCGGCGTCGTGAACAGAGCTCATGAAAGATGTCATTTGACCAATCAGATTAGTCGAGCGACGTTCTGTTAGGTTCGAGAAGGCCAGCAGAAGCCCTAATAAAAAGCGGAGGTTTCAGAGTCAGGTTGCTACACATTACTTCGCAACTTCTCTAGTTTAGTTTAGTTTTAGTTTAGTTTTAGTTTTAGGCACATCGGCACAGTATAGGCCATGTCGTGCCCGTAGTCCCTTAAGGACTACTCTCCCTCTATAAAAAGTCAGAGTTCATATAATTAACTCATTAAAATTAAGGTTTATTTACAGTTAAAATAGCTTAGGTGGGGTTACATCTGAACAGAGAATCAAGTGCAAGTCTTGCAAGAAGCGGAGAGTTAATACACTGATACTGTAATAACTTAAGGGACAAGGCAAACTCAACGAGACATGTATGCTTATTCACAAGACACAGTTACAAAAGACATCTTCTCTTTAATACAGTGTCTTCATTTTCCCACTCTCTAGCCTTTGGCGGAAATCGTTAGTCTCCTCTGTAAACATTATGTCGTAGTCCGTTCACTAGAAGTGCGCATCTTTGCACTAGCCTGAAGGCGATGCGCATGGCAGAGTCATAACATTACCCCCGTCTTCTCACTTTTCGTCTCGAAAAGAAACACTGAAGCTGAAGATTAACAGTGATGTCGAGGGCGATCAGTGGGAGCCACAGGCGGCAGGTAGGGTGATTGGGATATTTATCCTTGACTAGATTCAGGTTGGTTATCAGCTCTGTTTCATTTCTTATCTTTTATTCTTTTTTATTATCTGTAATGTTCATTAGCATGCTGTCAATTAGGAACATATCGATAATTTCTTTCGGCTTTGTCGTGTCGCAATTAGAAAGTTCTAGCCTTTTCAAAATATTCTGCTTAACTTAAAATAATATTCTGTTATAGTCGCCATTCTTTGGTAGGTTTGATGTCTCTGAACATTTTCTTATAGTAGTCCTCGGATTTCGCAACGTTCTCGAGGAGTCTACTCTTTACAGCTTTGTAGTATGATTTTTGTTCTGATGTGTGCGTTGCTATAACGTTAAGAGGTTCACTTGAAACATTAGCAAGTAGGTGTTTGGTCATATCTTTTGAAGAAATTTCATAAGTCTAGCCAATGTACTAGAATTGCACCAAGAAGTTTTCCAGAGTTTCATTCTTTTCGATGAATTTGTGGAATTTCTAAATGAATGGATTGGCTTGTTGTGTCTGTAATAGAAGTATATTTGGATTTAATTTGAAACCTCAAATTTAGCGATTTCCACTTTTCCTCTTGTGTCTTCATTTCTTTCTTTATTTCTTTCGTTTCCAGTTCGTTTATCTCTTTCTGATTTGCTCTCTCTTTCTCTCCAGCTCTTTCATTTCATTTTGCTACTTCAAGCTCTTTCTTCTTTACTTCATCCAATTTCTTTCGATAAACTCTCTTTTCTTTTCTTCTAACCCTTCAATTCCATTTCTCTAGCCAGCTCTAAAATTTTATAATAGGCATAGGTGATTGGTATTGATCTAGGCTTAAGTAGGTTTACAGTGTCAACAAATATCAAATGATATTCTAATGTGTGTATAGTGTCAATAGATATTTTAATATAGGATTCCAATATGTATATAGTAACAACTCTGTAGTGAATGCTTAGTTTCTTATTATTAGACCAAATAATAATGTCTCACTTTGCATGTATGTTTTCTACTTTAAATAATAGATAGCCAACAAATGTATCAACTTTGTAATCAATAGCTATAAATGTATCAACTTTGTAATCAATGTGTACCAAATACAATGCACGCAATAAAATGGTAATAAATGCTGTGTCAAAAATAATCCAAGTACAAGAGCTCAGAGAAAAAAATCTAATCAAGTAATAGCATATATATATATATATATATATATACATAAATACAAAAATGTATACTATAGCATTGACCTTCCTATACAAGCTGTTCATGTTAGGTTCAAAGTAGTCAATGATAAACTATGCTCTTTATTAAATACTATTCTAATAGAAATATTTAGCTTCTTTCTTTAGGTTAAATGTTATGATATATAAAGTTGTTTAGGAATCTGGTCAGATCTGTGTAGTTCTAGGCGTTATCGACGTTGTCAAAATGATATTAGAATCAACAACTTCAATTTCCATTTTACGTTTACTGCATTGATAGAAGAAAAATAACTTTTGTATGTCAATCGCTTGTTGAAGTCAGGGTGTGTTTAGGTCAACCAATGAAAAAATACAGGTTCCGGCTAGTTTAATGACAATGACCTTCAGCTGAATACATGTAAACTGGTTTTGCTTAAATAAGAACGTGTTGACTGACTGGTTAGAATTTAAAATAGTAAATGTAGACTAAATTCAGGCTTAATTTGGAATGTTGCTATAGTCCCCTTTAAAGCTTGCACTTGTAGAGAACAAAAAATATCAATAGACCTCACGATCTAAATAGCGATCTTACTGGCAAAAAAATAGTCCCTCCGTGTTCCTGAGTGTTCCAAGCAAGAAGACCGTGCGTGTCAAGGACACAACATTACTGGCCACCAATTAATGTACCATCCTGAATGTGTAATGCTGTAGAATGCGAGGTTCGTTTGTCCACTTAGCACGTAACAGACATGAACAGTATACAAAAACTTGAGTCGATCTTCAGCAGACAAATATAGGATTTATTCAATAATAATAATGTACTGCACTTCTAGCCGTTACACCAAAATATCCAGTTGTAATATAACTACATCCACATAGCATGGTATCAAATATACAAGCCCATTCATCCATTGTTCATCTCGAACATATTTTCATATGACTGTGGAGCCCTATTCTGGAGAGGCACTCCCGTCCACATTTATTGCATATCAATGTGGCTATCGCTTGGGTTGTAGAAGAGCTGGCCATTTTCCGTGTGGCCGCAGTAGTATAAAATATTGTTAAACAATTTTTTGATAAAAACTTCTATCTATATATATATTCCTCTAAGTCTGAGTTCAAACAACAACATGCAACAACAAGCAAGCAAGCAACAACAAGTAAATAGGGAAGATCCCATGGCGTACGCACCACGGTGTGAATGGACCCAATCCGCACTATTTCATTCACAAAATAGCATAGACATAAATAAATATAGACCGGAAAAAGGAAGTAACTTCCTGTAACTTGAAAACACATGTATATATATCTACTATTGAATTACAAAAGATTTCAATAATTTCCGGAGATTTCCAGGACTTTTTCGTAGGTCTATATTTAATAACATTTCAGGAGATATCGCAGGGGCTCCTGGTAAATCAAGAGGCAGCGGGAAATATGTTATATGTTATAAAAATGGTTAAATTTAATAATTTATACATCTAAAATCTGTTCCTAGATCTAGATCTAGATCTAAAACTCGACTTCAACTCTAAGAAGATTATAGAACTTCTCTTCGCAAGTAAAGTTTTATGCTTTACCACATGAACATTCTAATTATTGTCCATTTAATCAAATTAACATTCAAATTTGTTTTTCTAAAGCATTGTTACATGAGTGCAGCTATATTCTTAATATCGCTTAATAAAGGTCAATTAGCCTTTTTTTTTATCTCCATTCATAGTATTTTTCATTCATAAATTCACGCATTTTTACTTATAACAAGCAAATGGGAAGATCCCATGGCGCAACATGGTGTGAATGGGAAATAATATATCCAAATCCGCACTATTTTCATTCACAAAATAGCATAGCATATTTTTTTTTAATTTAAAAAGATTTTAATAATGTCCGGAAATTTCCAGAACTTTTTCGACCGGCGGCATAGCATTTAATAACATTTCAGGAGATTTCCAGGGTGCTCCTGGTAAATCAAGAGGCCGCGGGAAATCTGTTATGTTTTATAAAATGGTTCAATTTAATCATTTATATACCTAAAAAATTAGCACGGGTCCAAAGAAAGTTAGGGACCCAGTGTGGTCGCATATGTTGCAGTGCCTAAGGCCTGCCCTGGAAAATAGCGGCGTATGCTATGCCGCCGGTCGACTAGTATGCTATATTATGCATGGGGTTGTTCCAAATTAGTATGAGTCATGTGGTGATTGTGACGTTACTTTCTCTCTGTCACACGCCGAGGATTGTTACTAATAACTTGATAAACTCAATAAATGAAGACAGAGAGATATACTTCTGTAGTTTCTCGAACAAACTTTAATGACTTCTTCTGCTTTCTTGAACAACAACTCAATCTATATCTTGGATAATAAAACTTTACTTATAAACAACTTCTATATCACTTCGTATAACACTTTACTCCCTAGTAAACTTCTAAGAGAAGATTAAACATAGGACCATCGCTCTATTAAATACAACACAAGAACTTTTCTTCCACTATAACCATTTCTAAACGAGGACACTCGCTGTACAAATACCGTTACTGTGCGAGGACCCCGACTAACTCTTTTTCCCCCTTATTTATACTTTTCTAAATCGTATCTTCCAGAACCTAGAAGTTTCTCGGATAACTATTTTAGTAATTTTGACCTTCTGGAAGCTTACGTGTATAATTTTTTCCCTTAACCCCTTTCTATGATTGGCTATTCTAAAATTAACTTTTTTACGCTGGACAGCGCACTGACTTGACCTGGTTTCTAGAACATACTCTAAAAGGGACACAACCGAAATCGTTACAGTGATGTTTCATTTCTGTTATAGTGGGAATCGGATAAGCTTACTAGTGTTTTTCAATCAAAGTATGTGCTACAAACAATAGTTTATTAACTGCAGGAACATCAATTGCAACCCGTTTTATATCTTCAACCTTGAATGAAGCCGAAGTGTATAATATATTCTAGTATTTAGACATAGAGATTTTGATCAAAATCATAGACTTATATAATATAAAAGTCTATGGTCAAAATCTAAACGGATATATACAGATATAAAAGCGTTAGGTTAACTAACTCTAAAAAAAAACAACGCTTAATCAACTCTTCCTGCCCATAAAGTAAATAGACCGACTGATTTTAAGAACTTGGTCAGATAGACGTCCACATGTAGGCCTCAGTGTACAGTACATGTGTAGTCAATGAAACTACACTACCGAATTTAGTAAATTTAAGCACTGGAATTTTAAGCACCAGATATTTAGACACCGGATAATTAAGCACGTATTGATTGGCAGAAAATAAAGCAACGGAAAATTAGGCACTTTTTAATAGCAACCTTAATTTTGAAAATAACTACAAAGTTTTAACGTATATTTCATCCTTAGGCTATGGGCTTTTGGGGGCGTTATAAAAATTAACAACAATAACAATTTCTAACTGCATTATCATGATACAAAAGAAAAGCTGACCAAGGGGTAAAAAGGAAAAATTATGAGATGGCGTAAAAAATCACATTATATAATATAGATATGAAAAGATTCAGGGAAGTGGGGGTAAAGGTGATTTTCCACTTACCGCTTTACCTCCGCCCCAGCCCTTTAGATTAAATGTTAATTTTAAAATATTTAATATATGTTGTGTCGCTACCCATTTCTTAAGTAAAATTTATCAAAATATAAATCCTTAGTAAATGTAAAGTAAACTTTGAGGGTGAGGTAGTTAATGTTGCCAAAAAATTCTCCACCCCCGACCATCAACTTTAAAGCAAAAGATTGATAGATAATTAGTCGGATCGGAGCATAACGTGGACAAATATAATCTCGATCGCCCCATATACCTAAGCACTAAAGATGTGCTTGAGTAAAGTAGGGGGGTTAAAGTAGCCGCCTGTGTTAGGGAGCCTGCTTTATTGTTTTATTAAAAACTGTCCAGATAATATTGTTACGAATCTCACTATCCAGGCTCTCTACAAACTGCACCATACACCACCAACTGAAAGAACTTGACAACTCCGGGCTCCAAAGTAACGCAAAAGTTTAATGTAAATAAAGAACAGCCAATATAGTACAATTGGCAACACGTATCACAGACTGTACAATTATCTCTCCGATAGCACCGTATCGCCGCATCAACTCTTGCACTGGTCTCTCCGTCTCGTTCCGGGCTTGCACTGGGTTCAACAGTTCAGGACTGACTTCACACACTTGGGCTCGATGTGCCGGACTCGATCATAGATCAAGATCAAGACGCCAGCCGTCTCAACTGTACTTGACAGTACTCCGCACTGAACCGTCGTAATGCTCCGTACAGAACCACACCGCTGAACTGTGCTGTAGTC
>JADKLZ010079391.1:9866044-9884771 GCA_021533235.1 Biomphalaria straminea
CTGTTCTGTGATTTTATCCACCATTGCCTGCTGTTCTGTGATTTTATCCACTACTGCCTGCTGTTTTGTGATTTTATCCACCACTGCCTGCTGTTTTGTGATTTTATCCACCTTTAATTCATGTTATGTCTTATCTACCATGGACTGTTATGTATTATCAACCATTGCCTGCTATTATGTATAATACACAATTGGTGTTGTTATGTCATATCCACCATTGCTCGCTGTTAAAAAAAGATATGCTGTTATGGTCTTGTTGTGTTTCAGATTAATGTCTGAGGGACCAGGCTGCAATAGAAGCAAAGAAGGCTGTGAGGAAAACAATCTTGACAAGTGAGTTTGAGTTTTTTTTAGTTTTGTTGTTGAAACACACTTAAGTTTTATTGTTGAAACATACCTTACTTAAACCCAATCTATTTTTATTTTTAGATTTTGTTTCTGTTCTGTTTAATATTTATAGGCTATTCTCTACATTTTTCAGATGGGAGATGCCCATTCTGAAGAAGCCCTACAAAGGGATTCTGCCCAACCCTCCCAGACCAAGAGGAGCACATAAGGTACATAGAGTACAGACACATTAAATCATCTTTTTGATGGGCAGACCATTTAGTCATCAAAACATTGTTAGTGTCAGATGTTGTATTGCAATACAAGACAACAATGTATTTGTTGAACTAGCCAATAATCTCTTTTTTTTTTTGCTAGTATCTTTGAAACTTTTCTTTATTTTGGTAACACATTTGAATGTTAATGGCTGTTATAAAGAGGACATTATTGGTTTAATGTTAAAACAAATACCAAGCTTGAAACTTCAATAGAACAAATGCTCCATCAATAAATCCAGAAGTTGGCAAGCATGACTTTATTTGACAGTAAATAGTTTCTATGTGGCAGATTTTGATACTCAAATCTTCTGGGGCCTCAACATTAGCCCACAGTAACTGTCCCACCAAGTCATTGGCTAACACAGATACCAGGATATTATGGGACAATTTTTGTGGTGCGCACAACTTCAAAACACTATTCGACCGTGGGAAGGTACTGGGCTTTGTCCGGGAGGTGGGGTTGTCTACGAAGATTTGATTTGTGAAATTGGGAACATATAATATTTACATAAATTGTTTATCAAATTATTAAATTTTTACTACCTTTACTATTTTAACTGTGAATAGACCTTTCTTTTAATGATCTAACTGATGGAATTTAGCTCTTGTGAACTAAAGGGAGAGTAATCCTTGAAGGATTACGGCACGACATGGCCTAAATTGTGCCGATGTGCCCAAAACTCAAACACTGTTAGTCTGTCTTCCCAAAATATGAATTGCAATAAATGTTAGGGGTGATCGTACAAGGCTGACCGAGCATGTTATGGGCAATTTATTGTGACAAGTGAAAAGACGAAACTGTAAACTACATGTAGATAACACACTGTATGACCACCTGTGAGATAGAAGTATTTGATAGAGCATCATGGCGTCTCACATTGGTCTCATCAGCCCTCAGGATGACAATAGTGGTCATTATCGAACCGCAATGGAAGAACCATATATATGACCAGGCCAGGTGAACTTACTGGGGTTCTGTAGATGAGCTTGGTCGATAAATCTAGCTTGGAATGGAAATTACCTTAAGATATTACTTGCAATTTATCTGTCATTCGTTGGCTTTTTCAATTCCTAAGCAGATTTTGGCGCTGGTCATTTGGGCTGTAAATGTTTTAGACTCATTATATATGCTCATTTTATTGTTTTCTTCAAAAAGAATGGCACATATCTATGTTGTTTTATAAGTTTCTTTGGTGTAAAGAACACTAGTTATGTTGACGTTATATTGGATATTGGGTTTCAGTTTATTGTGTGAATTATTGTTATGTCACCTGACATCAGAATGTTGTTTAGTTGTTCATATCGTCAAAAAATATCGTGAAACATTGATTTAAAACACATCGATGCAATTTTTGGTTGTTTAATTTACTAAATATATTTTGAAAACAAAAAAAAGATGAATGTAATTGAGGTAACTGCCAGTACATTACGAGGTTGTCAATGTCTTCGTCTTAGAACTTTAAACATAACATAGTTAGCTATAATATCCATTAAATAGTCAAAACCTATTTATAAGGAGTATGGTGAAAAATGAATGTTTGTTATAAAACTTGGGGGGAAAAAAAAGGGGGGGGGGGTAATTATCGTTTAAAAGTATTGCGTCTAAACTTATTGTCTCGATCAATTCAAGCAGACATCTTTTGTGAGGAGTTTTAAGAATTAGCGTAGTTCCAAATGCGATCTCGGTTTTAGTTTGTAGGCTTAACCTAATATAAGAGTTTCACTCTTTGTTTACATCGAATTTATTTCTTTCGAAGCAAATGACAGAACATAACGGTGTCGCACAGCCGAAGCCAAAGACATCGAAGAAAGAAGAGCGCCTAACAGATTGTTACGACGCTCGTTTCAGGGCTCCTGCTGCAATATCTTGCTCAGTATGCAGTCAAACTGCAAACATTGCATTTTCATAGACATCAGCCACATCCTAAAGTCACACAATTGCAGAGGTTTTCAACCGTCTGCGTGGCAGGAGTGGTCTTCGTTGATATCCATGGACGAACTTTACCTACTGGCCTTCACGAATATGCCTTCTCATCCAAGCTTCGAAAAACAAAATGATGCTTATTACAAGCTAGCCAGAGATGAGCACAAATATTTTTTTTTACTCCTCTTGACAAAACAGAACACGACAGCGCATGCTCCGGACGCTAAAAAAAATAGGATCTTGTAGAAGACGACCAGTGAATGCTGACCATTTAGTTCAAAGCAGCGGGTTTAACCGAAACGCCCGACCAAGACACTGGGCCTATCATTCTCTAGTTGAAGACAAAATGTAAGGATAGCCTCCTAATCTGGAAGTTCATCTCGAATCTAGGACTTGTTATTGACCACTTCAACATGAAAATCAGAACCCAGAAGAAGAAAAAATATACGTGTTTTTTTTTTAATGATGCAGTTTGACATAACAATGGAGTCAAATAGAAAACAATCATTTTGTACCTAAGTCGTCACTGTTTTTATGAAGATCATTATCTCTTCTTCATTATCTGTCCCTTGACGTCTGGGACAGTTAACCTAACCAAATCACTCATTATTTCCCCTGTCAGCAGCTATAATTAGTAGGATATCGAGAGAGGCTGGTTCATTATTATACATTGTCCAGCCAGCTTTTCTTCGGGCGACCGTTCGTGCTCCCTCCACTGTACTAGAGTAACAGCTCAGTACAAAATCAATTGTCTTCTTTGCCTTGTATCTGATACTCATCACTTTATTCTCAAAGGCTTGAATTCTTCTTACAGCCTCAAGCGTTCAGTGTCCAAATTTCACAACCATAAAGGAGTTCGGAGACTCCAAGCGAACAGTTTTAATTGTACTGGGAAGCACTGTTTGACAAATATTGAACACCAAAAGAAACTGATACATAATTTCGTAGACTTAAAAAAAAAAGCTTTCGTCGGGTCTGGAATGTGGAAGCGATAAGGGAGCTCAACATCGAATGTTTAGGGGGATAGTTTTCTGTTAAGCACATTCAAATCTAATTGTGAAATACACTATTGTTTGTTTCGTTTTCTTCATATGTGATCAAATAGAATATTATTAATCTTCTCATCTTTTTGTTTACATAGCAAGGTTTCCACTGACTATCAATTATAGATCATGGGCTACATTGTATGTTTTTTTGTAATCACAGACCTACAAAATAATTAACTCTAACCTTTTCCATTGAGATCTCTTCCTCCTCTAAAAAAATATATATAGGCCTATTATCACTAAAATGACTATTTCATTTAGTAATTCAATAATCGATGTCTTCTAAATAAGATAAGATAATTTTTATGGATCCAATCTAATAGAGATTCAGTTTGATTACAATTGACAACCTCAGCGTAACTACTGTACAATAACAATATTGATGAAAAATTCGAAAAACATTCACATACGAACACACATACACATTCACAACCAGCGCTTTATGAATTTGACTTCTATGTGCTTCTCGATGACGACAGCTGACCTCGTAACACTGACCGAAAGTGGGAACAAAGACGTTTTTAAATCTTTCAGAAATTGTATAGAATTTAATTGTATAGAATTTGGTCCTTGTTGTGTAGAGGGAGAGTGGTCCTTAAGGGATTACGGGCACGACATGGCCTAAACTGTGCCTTAAATCAAAATCAAATCAAATCTTTCAGTTTTAGTCCTAATGGAAAGGAGACGACCACTTCGTTCAGATCTTATATATATAGGCTATATATATAAATATATTATGCCGAAAGTGATTTCTTCGTATAGTAGTGTAACAATTGATGTCTTCACTCTGACCATTATTGTATTAGGCCTATAATAAAGTAATGGATTGTGAGAGTCAGTGGCTGAAACAGTTTGGTTACTTGTTAGCGGGCCTGGAGTTCGAATCTCGATGTAGTCGCGGCATTTTCATTTCGGAAACTTTCTCTTTCCCCTTCACTGATGGTAAAGTGTTTGGGTTCGAGTCCTGGTGAAGACTGGGATTTACTTTAGCTTTCTATGTCTGTAGCAATGTCACAGGCTTTGACAACAGAACAAACGAGCAGTACACACCGGCCGTTGATTTGTTCCTAGGCTTTATATTGTTTATTATGGCCGGAACACCTATTTTTTTTTATTTTAAGAAAAGAGCAACATTTTAACGATCCACTTAACATACTTTTCTTAGCCCTTTAATTAGTGTATTTGTTACAATAAAATTTAACTGCTCGTTCTCTCTTTCCTTCTCTCTCTCTCTCTCTCTCTCTCTCTCTCTCTCTCTCTTGTCTTTCGCTATCAGGCACCCCATTTTGTCTTTTTTTTTTTACCTGCCCATCGTAATTTCTCCCACATGGACTTTTGACTTGATTTGGACCCGCTTCATATTGTGTCCCTGGCACTTCCTCGTCCTAATAGTTTGGTCCCGTTAATTTTAGTAACATTTTCACACACACGCCCTCCCGCGAATAACAAAAACATTAGTCCTTGGTACACATTCCCGTTCCCCTTTCTACATTTATTTAGGCATTTTTCTCTCTCTAAATAAAAAGAAATATCAATTTTCTTTTAGTAAAACGTTTAGTTGACACCCTTTGAATGTATCAAAATGACGACAATAGATCTAGATTTTCAGTAGGCCCCCTACTATTGGGGATAAGTTTTTTTTTTTCCAGTTTTCTTTTCCCAATTACCATAATTTGCTTTCTCTCTCTCTCTCTCTCTCTCAAAAAAAAAAAAAAAAAAAAGAAAATACTCTGGCTAGATCTATTTTAATAATGCTATTAGGATTGATTTTGTTTTATATTTAGACCGCATCTAGAAAGGAGCGGATATGACGTAAGGCATATTGAAAATAGACTTACGAAAAAAAGGAGAAACAAAAATGTTTAATTTTACAAAATACGAATTTTTTTTATTGCCATACTTTATATGTATACTGCGGCCTTTTTGGAGATATACCGAAATAAAATGTAAAGGTTTGATGGAAAGTTGATCGCGTATAGTGGGCCTCAGGTTGCGCACCTGTCAAAAACCTTTCTTAGTGGGCGTCTAGGAAATAAAAGGAACCTATTTAGCCTACGAAATTTCATGCAGATCTGTAAGACGGCTTAAGAAATCTCTTGATCGATGAATGAGTGTTATTTTACAAATATCTAGATTTGTCAGGTACAGGTCAAATAGGTGCTTTTGGTGTATATCATTTGAATGATCATCTTCTGGCAGAAGTCCCTCTGGCATATGCCCGTCCATAATAACTCGCAGAACAGCATCTAAATCAACTATTACAAAATAGAATGTAGGCCTATATAATTTTCCAAATTAGAACATGGCAAGGCTTCCACGAATTAGCCAGGGCAACCAATGACTTGGCAAAGTCTCTAATTAAGATACACGACAAGATCAACACATGAGTACGCCAAGGACGTAGGCCTAATTATCTACTCTTTTAAAGAAACGTCTGTAATTTATAAGATAAGATAATTAGAAACGTGTATGATACAATATTGCTATTATGTGTTGTAATTTTGTTTTTCAGTAAGGATTGCCTGATGCTGAGTCTGGCGTAGAGAGTTTCAAGTCAATGAGCGGATTATTGATTCGTTTCTTTCATTCAGTTTGTTCCAAATGTTTTATTTCTCTGTATATCACATCACAGTTAGTGTTTTCCCCTTCTTGCCAGCCATCCCCCTGAACGCCTCGGTCTCTTTGTTAAACTTGAACATGGATTTAGATTTGAACTTGTTGATACAAGTAGCACGGGGCGTGATGGTGGAGGAGGTAGTCCAATGGATGTATCACTGAGGGTCTCCAATCTAATTTCCATTTGGGTACTTAGGGCTTAGTACTTTGAAAAAGGGTTATTGAAATAGTTGCTTAATTTTTTGGTTCACTGACTCAAGTTATGAAATTTTGAAGTAATTTATGATTATAAAATGTACAAATCAGTTATTTTAACCTATAAGTACTTGGAAAAGCAATCTTGTTCCAGGTTTATAGGGCAAAGTACTTGCGACAATTTTTTGTTGCTTGTTTTGATAGAAATTATGTGAAATCAGCTAGGGCCCACCGAATCTAAAAGTCATATTGTATGGCTTCTCTCACAACCTTGTCGGACACCTAGCCAGGCTTTTTCTTGTTCAATTCAGACACAAATTAGGCTTGAAAGTCGGCAGCTAAAATTCATATTTATTTGATAAGTGTCCTTATATTTTGATATTGAAATATTTCTAAACATGCTCCCATCTATTATATAACACAATTATGTGGTTTACTTTTATTTCAACATTTTTGAGATTCACAATATTTAGAATTAAATAAAAATGTGTCACAAAAAAAACATTACGATTTTCGCTTCTTTTTTTTTTCTTTCAGAGTTTTAAGTTCTAGAACATTCCTAATTGTTTCGTATTTCGATCACAATATCCTAAAGGGGAACTTCACTTTGACTAACTGCCAATGTCTTACCACATGACCACACCAGCTTTCTTGTGATGATCAAATGTGTGTAGAACAATTTGAAAACGGCGATGTAATTATATGCACGACTGACCTAGATATCAATCTTTGCGATTAGAAATAGTACCGATTGTTTTTGTTTAGCTTTCTCACTACGCTATGATCCTATCACTTGTCTGGTCCAGTTGCCAAAGGGACTGGGAAGATGGGGGCTATCTTGGTGTGTATTTTTACATGATTGTTTATAAAGTGCATAAAAAAAATGTTCATTCAGGGTTCAAGAGTCCTCAAGGGACTATTTCAACGTATACCACCACATCTGTAAAGTACTATTTCTTTCCGTTGTTCAAGATACCAGCCAAAGTAATTACCAATAGCTAATTAGTAATTGGTTTATTTTTTTTAGTTGATTCTTGTGTTGTCGGGGAAATAGAAAATAATTGAGCAAAATTTCTTCATCTGAGATGGTGTGTGGGAGAAATAAGGTGTACCAGACAGACAGACAGACAGACTGAGTTGAATTTCTGCTAGGAACAGCTGCTGACCGAGTTAAAAGTGGAGGGGTTTTGGTTACGCGAATGTCAATGGACAGATGATGATACAATCCCGCACCTACACTTTAACAATTATCTGAAAGAAAGAAAAACGCCAGAGAAGGAAAGCAAGGCAAACGACACTAGCTCCAGCTGGAATTACCTGCCCAGAGTGCGGCCGAACATTCCGGGCTCGCATAGGTCTCACCAGCCACATGAGGAGGCATAAAGCCCCAGTGCAAAGCCCTCAGCCCACTGGATGACAAAGTGGTCATCATCGAATCACGATGGACGAACATCACACCTAGAGGAGAATTACATATCTTGATCTGTGGAGAAACAGACATAAATAACAAACTGGAACGACAGAAGGTCACGCACACAAAAAAAAGTGTTCACGATTTGTTAAGCGGAATTAATTCTTGTTTTGTTCTTTAGACATCAAAATGTCGGTAATCAAATACATAGTTATTGAAATCGCGTATAATTTATCATTTTATTGGTAGATTTAACCGCTACGGTTTAGAACTTCAAAATTGCTTAATTTATTCTAGGTTTCAGTAAAGTAAGAATAGGTTAAATTTTTTGTATTTTATCGCCCACAGTTAGTGGGAAAATTATTGATTGAATGGTCAGGACCAAGAAGTTTATCACGTAAAAGTGGCATGGTTAGATTTCAAAACATATTTGAGGCCCTTTTCATAGTTTTTCACTGTCTTAAATCCGGCCCTGGTTATGGACCCATGTGTGTCACTGGTATAAGCAGTGCCGTATTTAAACTGGAAAGAGTCTAATCTGTTTCAATTGAAATATAGCTCCATAATATACGTCGTGCTAATTTTTTTTTTTTTTTTGGTGTGTTGGACAAAACTTGACATTTTCTTGTCTGTTTTTTTGTCTTTTTATAGGCCCTAACATGACGATCAAACTGGTAGAATAGCTTTAACTCTTTCTCTCCTGACGATACCAACGTTGGTTGACCCCATTAAATCAAATTAATTTTTAGTTTTATAGCCTAAACTTTAATTTATATTATACAAGATAACAAAGAGAGTTTGTGTAATACACAAACTCAGAGGCGGCCCCCGTCGGAGTCGGATTCCTTTCAGATCCGCCTATTCGCAAGATGTTTTGGATGTTCCTTCTAAGTCCCTGGCTCAATTTCTGTATGCTCCCATCCTTAAACTATCGCAATATTTCTGAAAGAACAGTAAAGGTTAAATCATATTTTCAAAAGCCTTTAGTGTTTTTTTCTAACCGTGACGGACAGACCAACCAACAGACAAAACGCACAAAAATATGGTAGTTCCATTTTAATGGGGGTATTAAACAATTTTATTTTAAAAAATCTGATTTTTTTTAAAAAATTAAGAAATTAGTTTAGAATCATGTCATTTCCGGGCTTTACGCTAGTACACGAAAGCCGCTGCTAAAAAATCATTTTGAAAAATGTGTGTGATATCCACATGCCTAGCGTATTTCTTATAGTAACATTTCCTCCCTTACATTTACGTAATTATTTTAGAATTGGTGTTTTGTTATTAAAAAATCGCTTGCATAATTAATTTTATAAATTAAACGATTTTCTTTTAGAAAACTAAAAGTAGCCGTTGCACCTAAATTTTCAAGCCGCATTTAATGGTGAAATAATATTTTTCGTATACTAGTTTTGGCGCTCTGAGTCTGACAGACGGACAGACAGACAGAAAGTCATTTAAAAAATGTGCTTGATATCTACATGCCAAGAGCATTTCATATAGGCCTAGTAACATTTCCTCCCTTAGATTTACGTAATTGCTTCACAATTGGTGTTTTATTATTAAAAAATCGCTTGCAAAATAATTTTTATAAATTAAACGGTTTGCTTTTAGAAAACTAAAAGTAGCCGTTGCACCTAAACTTTTCAAGCCGCATTTAATGGTGAAAAAATATTTTTCGTATCTCTTCTAGTTTCGGCGCCCTGAGTGTGACAGACGGACATTTTGCACAAACCTAATAGCGGCTTTTTCCCCTTACGGGGGCCGCTAATAAAAAGAGCAAACATTAATCATAGCACAAATGTGTAAAAGAAATAACTATATCTGAACGTGTGGGAGATTTGCGTTGCATCCCACCCCTTGCCAGCTAAATCCAGTGGCAGAATAGGGGTTCAGGCTAATGAAGGTGGTTTGAGATATGCAATGGATGACCAGTGTAATGGGCGTAGCCAGTGATTCCCCACCCCAATTATACCTGTAAGATGTGTGTGTATGTATGTACATGTAATTAATCTTTATTACAATTCAACCTTTTGGAATATGTTTATTGCACCCAAGAATAGGCTCTTCCTGACGTTAGTTTGGAAAGACTGTAGACCCCCCCCCCCTTGCTAGCCAGTGGGTCTGGGGGAGCGCTGTAAGCCTTTGGTATAGGTGTAAACTTAAAACCACCAGGAGGAGGTTTATCTAAAAGCCTTCTGGAAAAAAAGGGGGTATAAAAACAAAATCCCACTTGGCTAAGATCATAGAATATAATACATGAAAAACTCTCATGGAATCCCCATATTGATGAAACAATAAAAAAAAATCAAACAAAGCATTAGGCTTTATTAAAAGAAATTTCTATAAATCTAATAAGAACATAACCTTGGTTAGGCCTATAATAGAATATGCATCATCTGTTTGGGACCCCTCAACTCAAGAAAACATTAAGAAACTGGAACAGACACAAAATAGAGCAGTGAGATTCATAAATCAATATTCACATTTGACTAGAGTAGCACTTTTAGTAAAATCACTAAATTTAGAAAGCCTTCAGGAAAAAAGACTAAAAAGTAAAGTAGCAATTATACACAAAACATGAACCATAATCTTCAAATACAAAAACAAAATTAAATAAAATTCTCAGAAAGACACAAAGAAAAAGGTACGTTCCTCGTCCCATATGCTAGGACAAATTTGTACAAAAGCTCCTTCTACTCTAGCGCTTATTAGAGCATGGAATGGATTGACTGAGCTAGCCAGGAAAACCAGTGACTTGGCAGAGTTTAGGTCATTGGTTAATATGCATGACTGAATGCATGACGCGTAGGACGTGATCATCTTCTTTTTTTTGAAGTAACGTCTGTATTGTATAACATAAGAAGATTTTGGTGACTGTTATATGCTTTCAATCTTCAAATAAAAACTGGATATCGAGTACTTTTAATATGAAGCCCAATAATGAAATTTATATCAAATCAGCCCTCGTAAATCGTATAGGCGTTTATTTATTTAACGAATTCATTTAATAGGCCTATATCAAATTTTATTTTACTTTGTATTAATTTGGATTTCATAAGTAAATATACACGACTGAGAAACCGATGAAAACCAACACATTTGAAGTTGATGAATTTAACAAAATGCATAGTTAGCTAAGCAGGGGATACCGAAAATTCGAAAACATGGCAAGGGGTTTAGAAGACTAAAGTTTGGGAACCATTGGTTTATATTAATTAGCATGCCAAGGTGGTCCATAAATTTTTGGATGTAGTCAATTGTCCTTGGCTTTGTGAGTTCTATATACCGGTTTAGGCCTATGATTATATTAGGCTCTGAAATTTTTTGGTGTAATCATGTATTTGAATTTGAATATGCAAACTAATATAACATCTTACTAGCCTAGCCTGAGATCTATTTGTT
Organism: Biomphalaria straminea; assembly: GCA_021533235.1. NCBI lineage: Eukaryota > Metazoa > Mollusca > Gastropoda > Planorbidae > Biomphalaria > Biomphalaria straminea. The sequence continues at coordinate 9,877,247 of JADKLZ010079391.1, forward strand.
CTGTATCCTAAAATATATTAGATTTAGTAAATCTGTAATTGTTCATAATTATATTAAAATGTATTACCAAAATTCAGTAACAAAAATCTGGCAACCTAAATGTGATTCCTGTTTACAAACAGCAACCTAGCGACTCGCCTAATCATGAGGAATGCTAGATTAGTAGATCTATTCTAAACATTGAAGCATAAATCATGTAAATACTCTAGACTCGTTACTGTTACTAAAATTAAACCAAAATCTTTATCTTTCATATATTACAATCTAATCATTTATGCAACATAACAGCCAATACTGCTATAATAAAGTACGGTCATGTAAAGTACCACACTCTAGTGACTCTACTCTACAGACTATAGACAGTCTATAGTATAATTACTGTATAGACTAGTTATAGATAGTCTATACTACTAATACTAGTCTAGTAGTACTACTACTAGTACTAGCTGACTATTAGAATTAACTAGAGTCTATCAATACTATCATAGATGGCCACGGTGTAAACTTAAAACTACTGACTTAACTTTAACTGACTCATGACTATATAATATATTGACTGTAACTACACGTTAGTCAAACTTAATGTAAGTGAAATGGTAATTTAATTTTAGTCGTAGTCTCGATATTATAGTATATTACTAGTATTATTATAAATCTTATATATAAACTATAGATCATAGATCTAGTAGTAAATAGGGCTAATCTAGTGCATACAAAGGCTAAAGTAAACACTAAAAGTAACAGCAATGTTTCTGTTGAACAGGCCTTTTGCAAGAGAGGATTTGAGCCTCACAAGCCCTTATCATTTATCCTAAGGTTTATATATCTTTTTTTTTCTAACTTCTAGATCTAGAGCTCTAAATCTAGATCTGCTAGTACTAAGTAACTATGTAACTATCATAATCGACTGTCTATAATCCACCATTATCTTATATATCAACATCTGGAGATCTACTTCTACTTTAAACTAGTTATTCTAGATTCTAGTATATAATCTAAATCTAATCTAGAGTTAATGACACAAACTCAAAGAGTCTCACTGATTGAATGAAGATCAAGACTAGTCTCTTCTATACTCAATATATCATCTATAGATAGTATAGTCAGACTATAGTATTAGTTAGAATTCTCATAGATCTAGACTAATCAATATTCAAGAGGATCAATAACTTATCTTTTATAAATAAAGAAAGAAGTCTAGATATTTAATATTATTTATTAGATATAGATAGAATCAGTATCTTTTTGTGATTGAATATATAGATTCTTTCTAGATCCAGATTATAGATATACAGTGAGAGTATGTCTAAACTGTCTAAAGTAAAATAGAATTAATAGATCTAGATTAAATCTAGACTAGAATAAATAGAACTATATAAATCTATAACTGTATTTTTGAGTATTTCTACAGTATAATATGAAGTATATGAAGTACTGTCTGAAACATATATGATAAGAAGATATAATAGATCTATAACTTTCTATAAAAATATTAATTCTTATTAGTGGCATCACTAGGGTCTGTGTTACACTGTGGTTAAATCAGTTCCCTGACATCTCATCATTTGAGACATTTCATCATTACAACATTTCATCATTATAGCAATTCATCATTGCATATTTCAACATTGTAGCAACCCTAACCTTTACCCTAAACCTAACCCTAACCCTAAATGTGCAATGATGAATTGCTACAATCATAAAATGTCTCATATGATGAAGTGTCTGGTCACCGGTTAAATCAGGTGCTACCCTGCTTATCAACTTCCCCAAATATTTCATACTAAAAACTATATTTATAAGACTGTTAGTTTGTTGAACTTTTAACACAGGGAGCTAATTGCCCACATTCGTTATGAACACCACTGTAAAATGAGTGCCAATTATATTGTTGCGTAAATCTCTTTCCTATCTCAGGCGTTCTGTAAACACTGCTAAACACACACACATCAACACATCAAGAACCTTACAACAAAAGATCCAAATAATTTGGTACTTTAATACTGGTCAAATAAAACAGCCACTATGACACAATTGGCAACACAATAAATTAATACAACGTTAACAGTACATCACCGTACAAAACTTTACTGTCTCTATCTCTTTCTGGACCCGTACATTCACTTGAGGACTCAACCAGGACCGACTTCGTAGCCAGACTAACAGTCCCAGTCTTCTCCCTGTCCTATCTTGAACTCACCTGCCTTACAGACTCTGTCTCTGGTCTGTGCAGGCCTATGATCAGGTGACCATAACACAAGTCATATTCACGTGCTAAGTTCACGCCAGTGCTGTTCTTTTGCCCATGGACATAGCACACTAAATTGTATTGCTGGCCTGTGTCACAAATGTCAGCTGGTAACACACAGTTAACCCTTTTGCCTTTTCATTTGATTCTAATTCTATATGTGCTGGTATCCATTGAATAACAGTTTTTTTGCTGTTGAAGAAAGCTATTTGTTAAGAATTTAGAAATGGGGATATAGCAACTGATAGTGACTGCACTGTCTTGGCTTAAACATAGAAGTGATTTAGTAAGCTGTTTATTACATCACATGTCCAGTCACAACTAATGAGAAGGGGAAAGCCCTTGTATATGATGTTTAAATGGCTGCCAAACTGTTACCTTGTCTGTGTATTTGTCTGGTTGTAGGAAAGAGAGGCAGTATTAGAAGTGTCACTAGTTCAGGCTAGTTTTTTTTTCCTTATGTGTATCAAATTTATAATTTTATAAACTATTCATACACACTATGTAATAATGAAAATAGCAGCGTGTTGAAGGATTGGTAAATGCTAAACACGACCTAGGCCTTGTTAATGAGGGGATGACAAAATTTTCATTGTATTATTTGAAATATCAGGAACCAGGCATAAATGACTTTTAAATAACCACTTTCATTTTAAAAAAAGGAGCAAAATAAAACAATGAAGCGAATTCAAATTATTTAGAATTTCAATAAAAATAAGTTTAAGACATCTGGATATCACTTGGGTACATAGAAACCATTTACTCTTTATCTCTGATAGAATTGTTCATTTTTCATATTTCTACATTCTACCCTGTTATGCTTAAACTTCAAAAACATTTTTGTTTGTATTCATAAAACATTACTTTTGGTATAGAATTATAGGAGAATACATGTTCTTTTATATATAACAAATACATGTTTATAAAACTAAAAATTAATTAAATTAATGGGGTCAAATCAATGTTAATTAGGAGAGAATGAGTTAATGCTTGATGAATTTCTGGATTTTGTCCATTACTCTCAAATAGTCTGTGATAGATTCTATTACCATTGTGTGCAGAGTATGGATTGCATGACATAAGTTGTTTTCTAAGATAGTGTGATCCAAATTTCTAGATTTCTTAAGATCACCAAATAGGGCATTTCAGTGGAGTAGTTTTGGCACAGCGATCATTTTTTCGTTAAACGTTCATTTTATTTTTATTATGTCTTTAAAAAGAATAATACAAATCTATGATTTTAAGGTGTATTTGTCTTCAAACATATTTTTCAATGAAGAACAATTGTTTAGTTTTTATTCATAAGTTTTCGGATATAAGTTTATTGTGTATGTATTATTATTGTGTCACTTAACATCATAATGTTGTTCTGGTTTTCATGCTGTCCAAAAACAAAGAGAAACAATGATTTTATAAAATGGTTGTACTTTTTGTTCATGCCAAAAAAAAAATTCTTTATTGTATAGTATATTGTATATAACTAAATATTAAAATATTAAAAAATATAATTGATGGATACATTATCCAATGCATTTCACTTCACCTATAAATATCAGGGGGAAAGTATTTTTATATTGTGGTCTCAGGTAGGAATCTGACATATCATAATTTGCAATAATTATTAAAATAGCTTAACTTTATTCCAACTTTTTTTTAGTATAGTACATTGAAAATACATATTTATTATAAATTTTGTAGGTTTCAAACTTTGTGAGTTTTGTTACAATTGTCTTATATTAGATTTGACACATTTTGGTATATTCAGATGTACCAATTATTTTTTTAAAAAATTTCTGTTCAGCGCCTAGTAAAGGTCACAGAGAGCATCCAGTTGGTATGGCTGATGAAGAAACATTACCACTTGTTGTTGAAATATCTCGACCCACAAGAGAAGCTTGGGGACCAACCAATGAAACGTAAGAAATCAAAGTTGTCTTACTATAATGTATTTACATCAGCTACTTGGCTGTATCAGGATGTGCGGTGGTTGAGCGGTAAGGTGCTTAGCTTCTCAACTGGGGTGTCCTGGGTTTGAATCTTGGTGAAGACTGGGATTTTTATTTCGGGATCCTTGGTCGCCTTTGAGGCCACCCAGCTCTAATGGGTTCCTGACATTAGTTGGGGAAAAGTAAAGGTGGTTGATCATTATGCTGGCTACATGACACCCTTGTTAACAGTAGGCCACAGAATCAGATGACCTTAACATCTTCTGCCTTATAGATCACAATGTCTGAAAGGGGAACTTTTTTTTTTACTTGGCTGTATTGCTCTCATTTCAAAGTGTAGCCTATTGTATCACGAAACGCACTTAAATCACACACTCAGTACTGACTCTATAGAAGTTGAGTTGTTGATACTGGCTGGGTGTCATGGGTGTCTTTTGCTTAGTAACTTCAAAACCCACTTTCAAACATTTGCTGCTTTACAGAAGATATAATTCACAGTGTTAACTGTTATTTTCATTGTATTGAGAAGAAGGTGTTATATTTATAATCTGAGATCAATGGATCTACAGAAATAATTGTCTCAAATATTGCTCTATTTGTTAGTTGAGTATAAAAAAAAAATTTTCCGGCAATAATATTAATTTAACTTTTTTATTTGTATAGAAGTATTATAAGTAGTATAAATAGATATTTTGGTTTCCAACTCACAAAATATCAGTTAACTCATGTTCATAATTTACTTAGTTCTAAATTAATTAACAAAAACAACTCATTATTTATCTTTTACCTTCATGTGTGCTAAAGTTTATTGAACCACTGGGGCAGGAGAAGTTGAACCAGTTCATATTCATAATTCATTTAGTTCAAAATCAATTAACCATCCAACTCATTACCTATCTTTAACTTTTAACTTCTTTTGTCCTTATGTTTATTTGACCACAGCACAAGTTGTATCAGTTCTTTCCATTCATCTCTGTTCCTTATCAGTCTATTATCCAGTGTATGACTTATTTATTACAAAGCTTATATCAACTCACTCTGTCAGTCTGTCTGGTAAAAGTTTGTACACATTATTTCTCCCACACCCAATCTCAAATCAAGTTAAAATTTTGCTCAATTATTTCTTGTACCTGACAAAACAAGAATCAATTAGAAATATTAACCAATTGGTATATTAACTATTGGTAATTATTAAATTAGTTTGATTTCAAACAAGGGAAAGAAATGGTACTTACAGATGTTGTGGTATGAGTTGAATTAGTCCCCTTGAGGAGGTTTGAGCCCTGAGTGAGCAAGTTGATTTTTTTAATGCATTTTCAAAGCCATCACAGTAACAATCACCCAGATACACCATTCATCCCCCCTCCATTCCCAACTGGTCCAGACAAGTGATACAATCATAAGGCATTGAAATTCTAAAAGCATGAAATAGTGCTAAACAAAAACAAATGCTAAAAATATTTCTAATTGCACAGATTTATTATTGTTAGTCTAGATCTATTACAAATATAATCACATGACTGATTCAAAAACTAGCTGACACAATTACACTCAATAAAATCTTTGTTTAAAAAAAAAAGTATTTTTTATGCTTTTCTTGTTTTTGTTTTCTATTTTGTTTTGTTTACTAGCTTGTACTTTCACTTCATAGTCTTCAAGAATGTTTCCCTTATCTGTTCTAAACCTAGTCATCATTACTTGTACATCTCATTCTAAGAAATGTTTTTGTTATTTTCAGTAGTGATGATAATGAAGACATTTCTACAGACAATGATGCTGAGCCTGATCACTCAACTGAGGAGCAAGTGACACAAACAACAAATTATAAGCCCCGTAACGGTCAGAGAAAAGTGGACATAACGCCGCCTGAGGAAAATTTAAAACGTTCAGAGAAGTTGGCCAAACAGTACTCATTGAAAAACAAAGTGAGTGATTCTTGAATGTCATTTTCCTAAATGTGCTGTGAGATCATGTCAAGAAGCTATTTGGTTGCCAAAATGTGCTATGACATAACATCAAGAAGCTATTTGGTTGCCCAAATGTGCTGTGACATCATGTCAAGAAGCTATTTGGTTGCCAAAATGTGCTATGACATCACATCAAGAAGCTATTTGGTTGTCCAAATTGCTATGACATCACATCAAAAACTATTTGGTTGCCCAAATGTGCCATGACATCACATCAAGAAGCTATTTGGTTGCCCTAATGTGCTGTGAGATCACATCAAGAAGCTATTTGGTTGTCCAAAGTGCTATGACATCAAGTCAAGAAACTATTTGGTTGCCCTAATGTGCTGTGACATCACGTCAAGAAGCTATTTGGTTGCCCAAATGTGCTATAACATCAAGTCATAAATTGTGTTTGGGTTAGCTAGTTCCAATGTGTTATATCAAGTAGATGATAGAACAGTAAAAGACTTGTTTTATTGTTTTTACTATCTTTTGGTACTTGCCTAATACAAGTATTTGTGTAATGTTTCCTGTCAACTACTTTTTAATCTTTATTTAAGTAATTTGGTTGATACTTTATCTGCTATTCTTCCCTTTTATTTTTTGGTCACTCTTTTCATATGTATATATATACATTCCTCTGTTTTGTACAAAACTCAAGAAGAAAACAACTAGAACAGATGCAAAAAAGAGCATTTAGATTTGAAACAAAGGAATATTCTAATATTCTAATTTGATTTGACTAACACCATTAGTAAAATCATTGAATTTAGAGACACATTTCAGGATGAATGAATAAAAATAAAATACCAACAATACACGAAACTCTGAACCATAATTTACAAATAGAAAAACAAAACCTTATAAAATACTCAGACACAAAGATAAAGGCACATTTCTTATTCCATATGCTAGGAAATGTTCGTACAAGTGCTCTTTTTTCCTAAGTTTCATTAGAGAATGGAATGGGTTGACTGAATCAACCAGAGAGGAGAACCAACCACTTAGCAGAGTTTAAGTTACTTATTTACATGCTTGACTAAAATGACACATAAAATGCATAGGACATAATTATCTTCTTTTATTAGGTATGGTCTGTCTATAAGAAAAGATAGTTTATTTTTCTTCTTCAGTCAAGAGTTCAAGTAAACAGTCTAAACTGTGCTGTAGTTTTCTAATTCAGGAAGTTTTCCATGGAATTTATGAAGTCAAGGTTATCTTTGTGTTATCACGTCTTCTGGCACATTGACTGTATGTGATGACTTTATTCTTTGTTTTTTTTTTTCAAAGTCCACAATGACGTCTATCTTTGATCTATAGCCACATCATGCTGTATTATGGATTTTGATGACGTCTATCTTTGATCTTCCTCTCTAGCCACA
>JADKLZ010079391.1:9890870-9900998 GCA_021533235.1 Biomphalaria straminea
CTTAAGAGTATAGGATACAAGAATCGCTCGCTTAAGAGTATAGGATAGAGAGACTGACAATTCTTGAGGAGCCAGTGACTACAAGCTTGACTATATTATCTACCAGTACATGATTTGTCTCCCCTTCTTCACAGAGGATAGACTACTACAGTTAAATCTGGTTTATCACAGAAGATGTGTTCCAGAATTACCAGCAATAACTGAAATCCGCTAAATCAAAATAGTATAATCTATTTAAATATCTATGCAATATATCATAGGTAGGCTGTTCAATAAAGCGCTTGGTTCAAATCTTGGTAAAGCTATAATTTTTCTTTAAGGACAGCTTAAACCCCCAAATAGATATTACATGATTTAATCATAAAAAATGCTTTTTTATTGTGTGTAGGCATGCAAATAAGAATAAAATAAACAATTTTTCTTTATATCTTATCAACTTTTTTAGAAAAAAAATTTTTTTGGGCTATTTTTAGCTAAAATGATGAAAAAATAGTTAATTTTCATGTCAAGATTTCTTGAAAACTACTGGATCAAGTTTAATAAAACTTCAGCTATTTATTATTTAATACTAGTAGAAGATTGTGAAGCGGATTTAACCATATTCATTGAATAGATACAAAGTTACAATTTTTAACATAGGCGTGCCCCATAATTTCATGTTTTTACAGGCGGTTGGGCAAAAGATGAAATTTATAACTCTAAAATTTTTCAACCGTTTGTATTTATTCTGCTTCATTTTCATACTTGTATATATAATATTATTTGTACCAAATTTCAAGGCAATATATTCATAAATAAAATTTTTATCACGCCATCTCTGAACAAAGAAACATGAAAATGGCAAATAGAAAAAAAAAAATAATTTCGATATAAAAATATGTATAATATATATAAATTTACAAAATATAAATTAATATTTTAAAACCTTCCACTTTGAATTTCGACATGCTGTATACACCAAATTTTACAGAAATGAATGCTGAGTAATATTCAGCTATAAAAAAAAAAGCATTAATTTTGACCGATAGGGGGGTTTAAGCTGTCCTTAAGGAAATTTAGGGTGCTAATGAGTACCTGAGTTTAGATAGAGGTTGGTGCTTGTGCTGGCCACATTACACCCTCATTAACCATCAACCATAGAAACAGATGACATTTACAACATCCGCTCTATAGGTTGCAAGGTTCTAAAAGTGATAACTTTACTATATTAGAGTTTGTATCCCCCTAGGGTTCTTGAAACTTAATTTACTTAGATACAATAGACGTAATAGAACAGTCAAGTTTCCAATCTTTCTCTTGCCACTGTTCAAAGTCAATTAAATGCTAGTTACAACACAAACAGATAATTTAATGTTATTTACATTTTTTTTAAACAGCTTTATAAAGCGCAACTTTCATGCTTATAGCATACTCAGGGAGCGCTTTGGTCCAATCTCATTTCTGGACCATTGGGGGCAGGGGTGTAACAGCTCTTCTGGTGCTTATTATAGTGTCTGGTGTGTTATAGCTAACTGGTCTTCTCTTCACTTGAATTACATTCTAATGAATAGCTTAACTAGAATAGCACAATAAACATTCAGGTTCAGAACTTAACTCCTTCTCTCCTAACTGATGATACCAACATTGATTCCACCAGAATGTGGTAAATAATTATGGAGAGAAAGAGTTAATGCAATGAGTGGCAGAAGATATATTTATTAAATATTAAATAACAACACACTGGCAAGTCCAGCCATAAAAAAATGCATGTAATACTTCACAAAATTAACTGTAAGATCCAATGGAATACATCAAGTGCTCATAATAACAGCATTCAGTGATGCTTTTTAAACAATATGAATTATACGTCAATTCACTTCTATGGCCATGGTGACTACTGATGTCTGACCATGTGGTCAGCTCTCATAGCGAGGCTTTCGCGAGCTTTCAATTTTACTCGTGAAATACGAAAACCCAAGTGTTCTCAGTGAACCTTGACCTTATCATGTGATAAACAATACTGTGACAAGGGGGGTATCTGGAAAAAGATTTTCAGTGCTTCCTTTAGAAAATCAGTATACACAACTCTGCTTGAGTTGGGTATTAAACCTCAAGATTCTTTTAAAAGTAACCAAACTAAGCCCATGCATACAGTCATGACATGATTAGGATTTAGTTATTTGTTTCGGGATAAGGGGCAAAGTTTTACTTAGTGACGGAATGATGTGATAGATGTTTAAATACAAGAACGCTCAACTCGTATCTAACAATAAGAGGCTTTTGATCAGGCCAGCAGGAATAAGAAGTATCTTTACAGACATAGCTGACATCTGATGGTTCCCCTCTTGATTATTAAACATATTTGTTGGTCAACATCAGCATCCACTATCTCTATTGATTGTTGCGGCCTTTCGCCAGTGTTACTGCAGCGGTTTGAGAGTTACCTCAGGTTGGTTTCATTGTTTTCATTTTCCCCGCGGAAGAGCCATAACAATACTTAGCTTCTCTGCCACCCATCCCACAATTTTGAGTAGCCACATAGCACTTATGTTAGAATTAATATAAGCAATGTATTTTATATATCTATATTATATATTTTTAAAGTTATTGGAATTGTTAAGTTTCTTTATATATATATATTCCACTGATTGAATTTCTGGGTTAATCATAAAGAAACATTTCACCAAATTATTAGATCTAGATTTCAGTTAAAATTGATCATAGTGTGCTCTCAGGTTAATATTTGGTGTTTTACAAAGAAGATGAAATTATTCTTTTAGGTTACTCATTTTTAACAAAGGTAAAAGTCTAGATTTATCAGAAACTTTGTTTATATATAGGCTATGTCTTTAAAAAAAATCATCAGAATTGTGTAAAGTATGCAATGGATAACACATAATCCTTGTCCAATCTCTCTACTTAGGTCTGTGGATTATATTTTCTCCTTTCCTCTTGTTCTTCCTTCCTGCCTCCTCCCTCCCTACCCCCCCCAAGTATGTTATTTAAATCTCACCTTATTCATTTCAGCTTGAACAGTCTAAAGGCAAATATGCTAACCATGATAAGGTCATTGACCTCTTTCTAAGAGCACACTCTATAGCTTCAGCAATGTAAGTTGAATATTGTTTATTGCCCTCTATTACAAACATATCAAAAAGAATGTGTGTGGTCTAATAAAGTTTTACCAAGCTTGGTGAAAGGAAAAAAAAAATTGTGAGCTTAACATTAGGAGGACAAAACATAGACAAAAAAATATTCTATTGGCATTTAATATTTGGATGTTGCAAGTGAAGTACATTTGTTTCTTTCTTCAATAGTTTATGAGGGTTACCATTAGTATAGTGCCAGCTCTGTCATCAGGTTGATTTACTTTTACAAAGGAATTTCAAATCTCATTAACTCTGTAATCTTGGTCTTATTTCTTTAAAGCTTGTCATACCCTTGTTATTTTTCCTTGGCACAGTCTGCAAAAGAGCTCACAGCTCAGCAGCAAAAGAAAGAATCTCGACCCTGGGAAGGTACTGGGCTTTGTTCGGGAGGCGGGGTTGTCTACGAAGATCTGATTTATGAAATTGTGAACATATAATATTCACATTAGATTTTTACCAAATTATAACATTTTTACTACCTTTACTATTTCAACTGTGAATAGACCTTGGTTTTAATGATTTAACTGTATATAATTTAGCCCTTGTCATGTAAAGGGAGAGTGATCCTTAAAGGATTACGGGCATAACATGGCCTAAATTGTGCCAATGTGCCTAAACTCAAAACTCAAACTCAAACTGAAGAAAGAAGAAGAAGTCACATCCTTGTCTCATTAATGTATTGAAGAAACCAAATATAACCCTAAATCCAAATGTAAGATCCACTTCAGTGCTTGCCTTATTGAACAAAAAAAATAAATAAAAGGAAAGGAAATGCTTTTGTTTTACTGGGATGCTCTGAAATAGTTTCAATAAAGTTAAACATCAAGTAGTTTATCTTCTGTGTAAATAAATAGCTGCTTCAACTGACCTAGAAGAACTTATTCTATGTTCCTGATCTAGAATAAGCAAAACTTTTATTTTTCTGTTGTAAGTTGTGTCTAATTATTGGACAACCCCTCTTCCCCTGTCATTACTGTTTTGACTGATGGATTGGAAAGGGGGGGGAGGGGTCACAGAGTGCACTTTTCTGAACTGAGATTTCTGCCACTCTATCTTTCAAAGAATGTTGATTGCAATGTTACTGACAGTGTTTTGAGTTACATTTACTAATGCATTTTTTGTATTTACCATTTTAGTCACAAAGAGGGTCATCCTGACCTTATTGACACAGCCTTGAACTTATCTCAGGCTCATGCAGGGACAGGACTAGAGGAATCTGAAAGTAAGTTTACACAGCTAGGTCCTTTTTTGTTTTCATTGTGTGTCTGGTATTTACCTGATTTGTCCATACCAACATGTATGATGAAAGTACTTCATCAACTAGTATGATGATCTAATTTGTACATGTAAATATGGATGATGAAAGTACTTCATCAACTAGTCTGATGATCTGATTTATTCATACCAACATGTATGATGAAAGTACTTCATCAACTAGTTTGATGATCTGATTTGTCCATGTAAACATGTATGATGAGGTTTCACACATGAATTTTCCCATCATAAAAAATCAAAATTAAAAAAAATGAAGCTGTAGCATATAAGGATGAAAGAATGGGAAGCAAGTTTTTGTTATTTAAAAAAAATTAGATCAAGTTCTGGAATAAGGTTTTGAAGAAGGAACATAACATTCTGCTCTATTATATTGTCTCAGCTAGCCTCTTTACAAGTAATCCAAATCCTGGCTCAGATATTGTGGCCAGTAACTCATAAGGCAAAGGTGAAGAACTGGGGCTTTGTGCAGAAGGTGATCATTAGCCTTGATGGTTACTCAACTAGGAAAAGGAGAACTCTGAATTAAAACCTCTCCTCCTAGCATCTAAACCCAAACATAGCAAAGGAATCTGGAGTCAACCCTGAGGAAAATTAGGAGCTAGTGACCTTTTGCAAAGTGATAGATCTTTGTGGAGCCACCTTGCCGCTCATTGCACCGAACGGCGTTAGATGACCTAAGTCTAAGTAGGTCTAAGACCCTTTGGCAGCTTGTAGCACCCTAACAGAACCTGCAATGCCACTGATCCCTAACTATATCAGTATCTACCATTCCTTTGGATATATCAGCTGCAAGTTTTAAACTATTTTTCATTGTTTCTGCCATTTGCAATACATTTTTGTTATTTATAACATAAGTTTGATAATTGAAATTAGTAGAATTGTAATTAACAGATTTTAAGAAATGTATTTCTAAATATTCTTAAATTGCATTTCATCTTTAGGCTCAGCTTTAAGTTACATGGAGGACTGCCTAAGATCATGTACAATGATCCATGGCCCCAACCATGCCAAGACATTAGAAGTGCAAGAACAATTTGCTAAGATGTTACTCAGGATGGACAAGACAAGTGTAAGTTAGTGATGTGGGGAATAAGTCATTGCTAGCAACCTGAAGAATAAGTACAGGTAGTTCTCGCACACTGAAATCTGTTCCAATTATCCTGACTCGTTAAGCGTGGGCCAAACAAATAGATGACCTTTACATCATCTGGCCTTCAAACCACAAGGAAGGGGAACTAATTCTACCATTAAACAAATATATCAAACTAGTCTGGAGATAGGGCTTGGTATTTCTCTTTTGTAAACATCAACATTTTCTACTATGTACTTCAGATATTTGGTATGTTTGTAATATAAAATGTTATACAGCACTTATGAATCTAGAAACCATTGTTTTACACAAATAGTTCTATTATACTGGATTATTTATAGAAGTTGTTTTTATTTTAATTAAATTAAATATGTATCCACAATGTATTTACTTTTTCTACGCTTTCAATTTTTTAATTACTTTTTCATACCTACACTGTATGGATCTAAAAATAAGTGATAAAAAGCATTAATTTCTTAGCAAATGTAGATTGATTATATTACAAAACATTATTGCATACAGCAGTACAGTATGCCCAGGTTGAATATATTGGTTTTCGACTGCATTGCTGTAGTACTTCTGAAGTTTCTTTATAAAAGTAAAGTTCCCCTTTCAGACCTTGTGGTCTTTAGGGCAGATGATGTAAAGGTCATCTGTTTCTGTAGCCTATGCTTAACGAGGGTCTCATGTGGCAAGAACTATGGCCAACCACCTTTACTTTTCCCCAACTAATGAACCGAGTGAACTTAGAGGTGCCCTGAGATCCTGAAATTAAAAAATCCCAGGATTCTAACCTGGGACACCCAGTTTAAAAGTCAAGCGCTTAACCGCTCAGCCACTGCGTCTTTCTTTATACTGAGAAAATAAAGGGTTAGTTATAATTCTCATTATAATCATCATTAATGATGAATGATTAATGAAATCATCACTAAGGAGACCTGTCATTTAGTCAAGACTACCTGAAGACTTGTAATTTATTTTTACTAAGTTAAAGAAATGAATTTCCATGTAAAATCTTCTTGTTTATGAAACAATAGGAAGCTATGCAGATTCTGCAGTCAAGTCTGCCATCTAAATGTGAAGTGTTTGGAGACTACTCAGAGCAGGTTGCTGACACCTACAAACTTATAGGCAGCGTTTATTTGACTCAGGGAAATATTGAAAAGGCTTTACTCACGTATAAAAAGGTAATTTCAGTTGGCTTTCTGTCTTTTTATATCAATTCAGTTTTCTTGTTTTTAAAGCACATTGAAACCTTTTTAGTTCAATCTCAATCTAATGTATTATTTTTTATTCATATTTGAGATTTTCATACATGGCGAAAAAACTATAAATAGTAACTATTTTGGTGTATCTGGTCTACAAAGTGAAAGTATTGATGATAAGCTGTTTTTTTGTTTAAGTTCAATAATTCTGGTTGGTTGTGTTGTTAAACTCCTTGTTCTTGGCTTGGGGGCTTTCGAGGTTAACACCTAACTCGAGCGGAGTTGCCTAAAGGCAGCACAGAAAACCTTTTCCCTGATACCCTTTCCCCCATAGGTCCATACAAGGGATTGGACAATAGCGCTATGAGCTTGCAGTAAGCATAAAAGTTATTTTTTTTTAAATTAGTGTCTTGAGATTGTTTGCTTTTCAGTGGCTATCACCAATACTCTTAAAAAATAATTTAGCCTTTTTTTTTGCTTTTTAGGAGATACTGTTCCTGAATACAAATAAATCTAGTATAAGGGATTTATTTTATTACAAGACAATAATTGTAACAAAGGGTATTGTTTACAGAACATTGACATGCTTTAACATAGTTTGCATAACATTGACACCATTCTTAAATACTTTGCATAACAAAGACACCATTCTTAAATAGTTTGCATAACAAATATATCATTGCATAACGTATGTGCATAACATTAACACAATTCTTAAATAGTTTGCATAACATGGACACCATTCTTAAATAGTTTGCATAACAAGGATACCATTCTTAAATAGTTTACATAACAAGGATACCATTCTTAAATAGTTTACATAACAAGGATACCATTCTTAAATAGTTTACATAACAAGGATACCATGCTTAATAGTTTGCATAACAAGGATACCATTCTTAAATAGTTTACATAACAAGGACACCATTCTTAAATTATTTGCATAACAAGGATACCATTCTTAAATAGTTTGCATAACAAGGATACCATTCTTAAATAGTTTGCATAACCATGGACACCATTATGGATGCTGATGTGAAAGTAAGTTCAGAGTTTTAATATACTGTTGTTGTCTTTCAGTGTCATACCATTGAATCTCTGTTGCTTGGTAAAAATCACAGAAAAACAAAAGATACACAGCATACAATGGAGATTTTATTATCGTAAGTTTTTCACTTTTTCTTTCGCTTATGTCTAGCATGTTTTTCATACTTTCATACCTTATGGTCTGATCTCCTTTATTGACATGTCAGGGACAGGAGATATTTCATACTGTAACATGCCATATGGTTTCATCTCCCTTATTGACATGTCAGGGTCAGGAGATATTTCATACTGTAACATGCCATATGGTTTCATCTCCCTTATTGACATGTCAGGGACAGGAGATATTTCATACTGTAACATGCCTTATGGTCTTATCTCCCTTTATTGACTTGTGAGGGACAGGAGATATTTCATACTATAACATGCCTTATGGTCTTATCTCCATTATTGACATGTGAGGGACAGGAGATATTTCATACTGTAACATGTCTTATGGTCTTATCTCCTTTATTGACATGTGAGGGACAGGAGATATTTCATACTGTAACATGCCTTATGGTCTTATCTCCCTTTATTGACATGTGAGGGACAGAAGATATGGGAGAAGGTGGCCATGTTTCCTTTTGGCACTTTGAAAGTGCAACTCAGTTTGAGCTGTGATTCAAGCTTGTGTTCCCTCTAGACTCTAGGTAGCCAAATGTAATATCCTACATATCAACACAATGGAAAAAAAATGTTTTTTTTTAAATTAGGTGACCCCAGTGCATATGATAAGATTTTACTTTAGCTTTGACAAGAGATTGAGTAAAATCTTGAGGCAAGTTTTAATGTGTGAATGTGGATTGGTGTGAATGCTTGTTGAAAAAATGTTTGGGACAGCTCATAATTTCACTAAATCATTTTTACATGCTTATAGTGTTTTTTATGTTTGAAAATTAGATTTTTAATTCAATTTGTATAAAAACTTATATTGTGTCCCCAGCAATCCCAACTTGTCTCATACTTTTGTCCTGAACAAAGAAGATCAACTTTTGAAAAGGCCAAGATTTTGTAATGTTGTTGGCAGAACAAAGTAACTGATACTCACAACTTGGAAAGAAATCTACTGTTGATTCTGCATTATTGTGAAGACATGTTGTCTCAATTAAGTGACAGGACCAATCATTTTAATGCCAATTTTTTTTATAGAAATGTTAATGTGCATTTGAACAAACTCTGCTCATCATAAACAGCTATTTATGTTTTGAAAGTTACTGAACAAACTTTTATATTCCCTTCTATCCAAAAACCAAAAGTGTATCTTATGTTTGTGGTTACTGATAGTTGCATCATATTTATTTAACAAAGAGATTGATCTTGCTTTGTCTGTTCATTTGAAAGAGTTTAAATATATTCATCACCTGTGTAAAACCCAGTAGTTGCAACCCATCCATCCATCAATCCTAGCCCTTGTAGGGCTCAACACATCCTTCCATTCAGATTTCTCCTGGGCCTTTTGTCTCCACGCCCTAATCCCAAGCTGCTGCAGATCTGCTTCCATATCATCAACCCATCACATTTGGGGTCTGCCTTTGGGTCGCCAGCCTTTTCGTTTTTGCCTGTATATGATTTTCGCTCCTCTGTTATCTGACATTCTTTTGCCACTGTGATAAATATTAGTGTCCCAATGATTCATTTGTTCAATTTTTTCATGTGCCTGCACTTCTTAGTTCTATTGTTACAGTGTTTAAAATGTATTCTGCAGTTTTCTGGACAATCAGATCATCATAACCTTCATTTCATTAAGTGGATGATGGAATCCTCATATCCTGTTTAAAGCTCTGCACTTGGAAATCTTTCATCATTTTAAAAAATAAATGCTTACTGTAACATGTCTCTCATCTGTCACTTGACTTTTGCCGTTGGGGTGCTATGACAGTTCGAGCAACTAAAAGTCACTCCACTTCTCTTGGTCAGCAACTGTTCTTAGTAGGATATCAAATGAGAAGCCATTCAATTCTTTAGCATTGTCCAGCCAACTTTTATTTGGATGACCATTTCTTCCTACTCCTTCCGCTGTACTATGAAAAATGACTTTTGACCGTCTTACAATGTGACCTAACCAGCTCAACTTTCATCTCTCACAGGATTGAGATGTTATTTTTGCCAGCCAGAGAGTTGACCTGTAAAAGTGCAAACTCTTTGTCTTTGGTATCTGATACAATAAACTTTTTTTTATGTCTGTTCTCTTTTTTGTGGATTCTTTGCTTTTGGTCTATTATCTGGTAGAATGTTGTATATCTTCTCTTTTTGTGTAATATTTAGTCTTTTCTCTTTTTGTGAAATATTGTGTATGTTCTCTTTTTGTGTAATGTTTAGTCTTTTCTCTTTTTGTGTAATGTTT
>JADKLZ010079391.1:9905036-9923284 GCA_021533235.1 Biomphalaria straminea
AAAGTGAGGGCCCTAACGAAGGTAAAGTGAGGGCCCTAACGAAGGTAGGCTAAAGATATATTTTCAACTTTTTTGAAGGAGGGAGGATTTTCTATTTTTTGTGCCGACGCCGGATAAAACCACGTCTCGGGCCGGTTCTGGCCCGCTGTCCGTACTTTGGGCATCACTGCTCTAAGGGTCTGAAGACATTAGAAAAGATAACCATCCAGTACTAGACCATGTTGGTAAAAGGCAGGGGGAGCGGAGGTCCAATCTTTAAAGTGGTAGCTAAACAAGACCTGGCGAAAGTTAGGTTCGCCACGGCTGTCTCAAGATAGGAAGCAAGCAAAAAAAATTAATTAAATACATAATTAAATACACAAAGCTTATACGAGGTGTCGGCCTAATTGTATCAATTAGTTTGGGTCAGTCATGTCATTAAATTTGCAATAGATCTAGAGTAATGACAATAGATTTAAGCGATTAGAAATATTTATATCAATCGCTTTTGTTTAACGCTATTTTATGCTTTTAGCTTTTCAGTACGCTCTTGATCCTATCATTTATCTAGAGCAGTTGGTAAAATAGTGGGAATAGGAAAAGGAATATCTGGCTGAATTTTTTTACCGTAATCCCTTTTAAAAGAATTTATCTATGTGATATTTGTATTTTGGCACATCGACACAAATGAGTCCATGTCGTGCCCATAATCTCCCATGTGTTACTTCCCCTTTATAAAAAAAAAAGTGCTCAAAGTCCCATAGCTTCTTTATTAAAAATAAGGTCATTTTCACTACTATCATTGTAGCTGTCTATGTAATTTAATAAAAAAAAATCTTTTTTAAATATGTATATGTATATATTTACAAGTACTAAGCCCGATCTTAACTCAAATTTTAGTAGTCAATCCCACCTGCCGGATAAAACACAGTATTTTCCCAGGGTCAACATAATCAAAGTGTTTTTAAGTTGTCGGTTCCAAAATATTTCCATCTAATATCCCGTTACCTGGGTCAATCAAGGAGGATATGTTCTACGGCGAGATAAAAGTCACAGTACTCACACAGTGGGGGGGCTCCTCTCCATTTAGCACAAAGGAGTGTGTGACATACTAACCACTCTGCTATTGAGGTGATTATGAAAGCAGAAGATTGTATAATAATGTATTGTTTCTTTCAAACTTACTTTAAAGCCACGACCTATCATGGGACTATTTCAGCTTGCACCACCACCCCAGTCAAGTACAATTTCTTTCCCTTGTCCGAGATACCAAACAAAATAATTAATTACTAATAGTTATTTAACTAATTGGTTAATATGTTTTTATTGATTTTTGTCTTGCCAGGTAGGAGAAAATAATTGAGCGAAATTTCAGATTGATCCGAGATGTCGGAAAAATAATATGTACAAACTTTTTTTACCAGACAGAGTGAAGTGAGATTTGTGAAACAAAAATATTTCCCTTCAAGTTCAACAAAGTTGTTCAATCAGAGAATCGTATGATCACTTGCTTCTTAGAAACAACGTGTTGAATGGCCCAACACAACACCAAACCACTTGTACCAGATGCTAGGACAAATATGTACACAAAACACTGAACCATAATCTCCAAATACAAAAACAAAACTTAATAAAATACTCAGAAAGACACAAAGATAAAAGCACATTCCTCGTCCCATATGCTAGGACAAATCTGTACAAATGCTCTTTCTTCCCTAGTGATATTAGAGCATGGAATGGGTTGCCTGAACTAGCCAGGTAAACCAGTGACTTGGCAGAATTTAAGTCATCGGTTAATATGCATGATTAAATGCATGACTTGTAGGACGTAATCATCTTCTTTCTTATTTGAACTAACGTCTGTATCATATAAAATAATATAAGATACTAGTCATTAAAAACGGGCTGGATTTGATAACCTAGAATTCCGTTCGCCATTCCCGAGTTATATGGTACTGGGACCTACAGCAGAGCGCTAAATCACTCAATCATTTGAAGATCATTAATAAAAGTAAATATCTGATGATGTTTTTGTGACATTTGGTGGGAACTATGTAGAGTGCCAAAAAGCATGACTAAATGCATGACGCGTAGGACATAATCATTTTCTTCAATTGCATTAAATCTGGCATGGGAGACGAGCTTAATACTTTTAGCGAGACCGAAGATCGCCTGGCCACTCAAAGTCACGTTTGACCTAGTTATTGTGTCCGACAATTAAAATTTGTATTTTCTGTTATGTCATACCCAGTGGCGTAGCAAGGGATTTGGGGATCCGCGGAGCTTGACGCTGTTAGGGGCCTCTGCATTTTGACATTCGGCATTATGACACGAGATAAAGTTCTTAGTAAAAAAAAAATATGTCTAATGTGAAGAATACATGCAACATGGTGACTAAGTTACATAACAACAGAAATAGCAAGATAACAGGACATAGGCTTAATATTTAATGTGTGGGATTTTCAAATCTGGACCTCACGTACACCACCCTAGCTAAGCCACTGGCAACACTGTCATGTCTTTTGAATACTTCTTTTAATTGGAACCACTTAGACTATGGGGCGTTCTGTTTTGTTGTTTATTTGTTGTTTAGTTCAAAACTTCGCAGTCAGGTTTTGAATTGACTTGCTTGACCGGTCTTAGCTTCGTTCAGACCAGTCTTTTCCTTGTTAAGAATTGAGTCGGATTGACTGGATAGGTCACTTCAGCATTGGTATGTCGGCTAGGACTAGCCGGGGGGGGGGGCGGGAGGAGGCTTTTTTTTTTCATTTTTATTCACTCGGCTTATGTTCTCTTGACTTTGTGTCTGATGGTTATGCGCCCCCCCCCCCCCGTTCGTCCGCCCCTAGTTTTAAAGCAGGTGAGTTATTGACTGGCTTGTAAGGAGTCTGACTAGAGACATTCGGGTTTTCCTATTTGTATCAGTTGAGCAGAAGTTTCGTTTGAGCTAAAGATGTCTTTAGCATTTGACAATATTGGTAAGTATAAATGTTTAGCTCGTTAATGTAAAATGTAATGTCTCTGTTTATTCTATCTATCAACCCAGAATAAGTGGATGGATAGAACAGATAAATAGATACCTATAGCTAATCTTACAAGCCTTTAGATTCTTTTCATGTATCGATATATATTTTAGTTGTAGTTTTTAATAAGTTCTTACTCTATTGAAATATTAACCCTTTATTTTACAATTATTTCAGGAGCATGGGTATTTTCCCCTTACTGTTTCTGCCACAAAAAGGAATGGCGTAAGTTAAAACGGATGAACTGTTGTCGACTATCTGACTTTACTTCTATCTCAATTATGACTTCACATTAGCCACAGAACATTAAAAGTTAACAATATACTTAATAACGACTTTCACTTATAAAATGACAACTCTATTTATCCCTGGGAAATCTGCCCAGTCTTCCTAAAAGTCGCTATTTCTTACTGATATTTAGAACAAAAGTTCATCTATACTCTATACCATACCATAGTATTCTATACTAACGCCATGTTGCTCTCTTGTTCGCCCAAGTCTACTACGTCATTAGTCTGTCATACTACGTCACTACTTTTACCGTCGCTAAAAACAAAACACAACATTGGTCTAACAAAACTAACATACTCTCTAATTTAGTAGGCCTACATAACAGAACGACGATCGATAGAAGTCACAAGAAAACACGAAAAATATTTTTAAAAGCTTTTTAAAAAATGTTTATAGGCCTATTAAATGTAATTATATCAATCAGTTTGGACCAGTCGTATTGTTAAAATTTGTAATAGACCTAGACTAACAAATAGTAGATCAGTGCGATTGGAACTATTTGTACCAAATATTTTTTGTTTAGCGCCATTGAGAGAAAGAAAATTACCTTGATAGCTTTTTAAAATATTTTTTTTTTAAGTTGTTGAAAAGATATTGAAAAGTTTAAAACACTTTTCTTGTTCTATAGGATAGGACAAAGTTATAGAAGAGCATCTTTCTATATACTGTATCAACATAGATCGGGTTGCCTTGCACAGTTGAAAAATATTCAAAATAAAGTACAACAATTTAAATCATATTACATGACAATAGGCCTACTCTTAATACACTTAGTTATAAATCATAATTAATCTAGGAGTTATAAATCATAATTAATCTATGAATTATAAATCATAATTAATCTATGAATTATAAGAAATAGATCTTAAATGTTTGACAAATAGCCTATTTACCTGGACCACATAATATATATATATATATATATATATATATATATATATATATATATATATATATATATATATAGGCCTATATATATATATAGAATGTCTGGGTAGGTATAAATTAGATTACCCAAGACGCCCAAGAGAGATAACGTTTATAAATGTGTGACGTGTGTTCAAGATATAGATCTCAAGACCAAATTTAATTTTAGAAGAATTATATTTGAGTTTTCCCTGTGTGACCAATTAGCTAGTAGGCTAATTATGTTCCCTAACATATACATGAACAGTCAAATTTCTATGAAAACCGTTAGAGACTTTTGTCGAAACCTATGTACACCCAGTGAACGCCCACCATGATTCCATGAAGATTCTGCAAGCTAATATAGACATTTTAAAAAAAAGCAAGCCATCGTAGAGTCACCCTTTTTATGGATATGTGTATTTGTTTTAATTTTTTTTTTGTACATAGAATGATTGAATTAGAGTGCAACTAACTTCTTTTAGTTTCAGTAAACAAGCTGGAGTATATTGAAGTACCAACTGACAGTGGCGGCCAGGGTGTCAGTTCCGGCCTCTCAGCCAACGACACTGCTCTGCTGGCTGCTCTAATATTGGCTCTGGCCCTGTTTTTGTTTTTGCTGTACCTGCTGACGTGCTGCTTGTGCCCTTACGGCTTGTGTTGTGGCAGGCGTGGATTTTGCTGTTCAAAAGGAAGCAGGTCAGCTTCTAGGTAAGATTACAAGGCATCTACGGTCTAGATCTGCCAAATATATCAGCATGTTTAAAAGTCAGCTTCTAGGTAAGAATCCAAGGCATCTACGGTCTAGATCTGCCAAATATATCAGCATGTTTAAAAGTCAGCTTCTAGGTAAGAATCCAAGGCGTCTAGGGTCTAGATATGCCAAATATATCAGCATGGTTACAAGTCAGCTTCTAGGTAAGATTACAAGGCATCTAGGGTCTAGATCTACGAAATATGGTCAATAGTGAGGAGAAGATTAAGAGAGATGGTGTTAATTAATGTGTAGACTACTCAGTACTAGTGCTGCTAAGGGTGCTTTCACACCTATCCCAAACACCCTTACCAAACTAAACTTCAACACTAAAGGCTGGGTCTTAATTGTGCAATAACGCGTTCATATAGGCGTACTTTGCCTGCAGCAGTTCTTTAACAGTTTAACTCTTTCTCTCCGAACTGACGATACCAACGTTGATTCCACCAGAATCTGGTAAATAATTAAGGAGAGAAAGACTTTGAAAAAAAAACTACTTTAGTGCCCCCTACTGTTGGGTGTCACCCATAGACATAGGCCTATATATATATAGACTGGCCGACGAAGAACAAATTATTATTGGAAAAATTTGGGCAAACATAAATTTAGTTATACAGCAGTTATTAGCAGTATAAAAGTAAAAGTATTTATAGTTTGTTTTTTTTTGTAGTCATAACCTATGTAATTAATAGAACCCTTTCTGTATTATTATATTTGTAATCTTTCCTACTAAATCTATGACAGGCGGGTATCCTATACTCTTAAGCGAGCAATTCTTATATATATATATATATATATATCTTTCGAAAACGGCTCTAACGATTTTCTTTAAAATTTCAACGTATCTAAATGTTAGTGAAAAAAAAAATTCTCAACTCATTGGCCACATCGGGAAAACTCGAGTTTGACCGTTATATCGGTTTGAAAAATGTCTCATTATCGAAAAAATTATTTTGGTTTGAAGGTTTTATGAATGACATGTAGAATTTATGAATGAAAGTGAAACATATGGAGTAATCAGTTCGCTAAGGTACAAGGGCATCTCATTGTTGTATATACACTGATGACAATGTGTGTCGACCTTGTACTCGATTCTTGCTTTTACGGGAAGCCAATGGAGCGCGGGCAAGAGCGTAGTAGCAGAATCTCGTCTTGTTTTTTTAAGAACTATTCGTGCGGCGTTGTTCTGAATACGTTGCAGCTTGGCTATTTTGTCATCGGGTATACCTGCTAGTACGGCGTTGCAATAATCAAGGCGGGAGAGTATGAATGCCACAGCTAGCGTTTTGTAGACTCCGTTGTTAGATATGGTCGGATCTGGCCTAATATGCGCAGCTGCAGATAAAGACCCTTGCAGAGCTGTCTTATGTGTGGGTCGAAAGATAGTGTTGAGTCAAAGAAAACTCCAAGATTCCGCACTACATGGACATAAGAAACCTGGCAGTTCGTGATAAAAAGAGAATCTGTGCTCTCGACTTTAGAGACGTTGTTCCGAGTGCCAATCTTAATTATTTCTGTCTTGTCTTCATTCATCTTCAGCTTATTCTCAACCATCCAATCGCTCACCCTTGCAACGGTGCCACTGATTATTTCTGCCAGATGCGACACCTCTGAGGGTACTGAGGAATCGTATAACTGTGAGTCATCGGCAAAAAAGTGGTATAAGATGCCTGTTGGCCGTATGACACCGCTGAGTGGATATGTATACATAGTGAACAGTACTGGGCCTAGAACTGATCCTTGGGGTACCCCGTACTTCAAGAGTAAGCTTGTTGATTCTGTCCCATTTACAACGACACTCTGGGTGCGTTCAGTCAGGTAGGATCCAAGCCACTTTAGGACGATTCCTGCTAAACCAAAAGTGGCAGAGAATCTGGCCATCATAATTTCATGGTCAAGCGTATCAAAAGCTGCGGACAAGTCCAGCATGGAAAGAATTGATATGTGGCCTATATCGGAATTGTGAAGTAAGTCGTTTAGTACCCTGACCACTGCTGTCTCTGTGCTACGGCACTTCCTATATGCAGATTGAAATTCTTCCAAGAGACAGTACTGTTCAAGATGAGAAAGAATTTGCGCTAACACGATGCGCTCCAGAAGCTTTGACAGGAAGGGGAGATTTGATACCGGGCGATAGTTTTTTTAGACATTCCGGGTCAAGACTGGATTTCTTCAATAACGGCCAATAATGTACAAGTTTTATCCCTTATTCTATATAGAAAAATAATCATCAATAATTAATTGAGTGAGTATTTTTTATTTACTGAATCATGTTTTATTAGGTAGCTACAATAAATAATTGTTTAAAGCAGGGGTGGGCAAATTATGGCCCGCGGGTCACATGCGGCCCGCCGAAGTGTTTTATGCGGCCCGCGAAAACCTAAATAAATCATTGTAAATATCTAGAGATATTATTGAAACTTTTGATTCTTATCATTTGTAATGAAGAGGCTAAAGAAAAATTGCCTCCATACGTCTTTCTAAAGAGTTTTGAAAAAAAACGAAGATAATATTCAATAACAATACTATATTATACTATACTACTATACAATACTATATAACTTCAGTAAAAGACATAAGTCCAGGCCAGTATTTATTCAATGCTATGAAGAACTGTTTTGAAAGAGTGGGGTTGGCTTGTACAGGATGGCGCTTTGACTAAGAAAAACAACTTTTAAATAACATACAGAAAATATCCCAACCATAAACTAGTAACTGGAAAGTTTACACATAGCTATATTAAATTCTTATCAATTTGTGATAATTTTAGCGTAACCTTGTAAACTTAATGGCCGTCCCTATACATAGTCAAAGTAAATTGCTGTTAAGGTCCATGATTATTAAATGGCTCGCACAGGAACAACTGTTTGATATTACAGAAACGGAATAGCGAAACTTGCACTCAACGTTATTGCTCAAAGTACATTAGGTCTTTAATAAATTGCAAAATTGTATTTTCCACTTTTTTTGGTATTTTCTTATTTTATTCGGGGCCACCAAATTCACTTCGCCTGTATCCTCCAATTCTAAAAACGCAGGTCCCGACTGGCAGTTCCAAAAAGTATGTGAAGCTTTGGAATTAAAACATTCGGATGTTTGGTAACACAGCTGTATTCACAGGCCAATCATTAGATCAATATAGAATTTAAAGGAAGAAATTATTAGGTTCCTTGATGGACATTGACTGTGACGCTTTCCTAATATCTCTAATGAAGAGTTGAAGATAAACTTCATGTTTATCATCGGAAGCATTGTAATTTGTTGTTTGTACATGACATGTATGTGCATCTTAAATCTTTTCAAACAAAGCACACACACGCACACATATATATATATATATATGTGCGGCCCGCCTAGTCCCCAAATTTCATTAATGCGGCCCTCGGTTGAAAAAGGTTGCCCACCCCTGGTTTAAAGCATCAACTTGATCGAAGAATGCGTGAGGAAGAAATAACGTTAACAGTTATTATTAACAAATTTAGCCATATCTGTGAATACTTAAGAAATTAGTTTTCCCTGTTGCTTTTTAAAAAAATAATGATATACCAGTAATTAATTTTCTAATGGGTTACTTTTTTTGTTATTGATTCATGCCGTGTCTATGTCTATGACGTCATGCGCCACTGTCACCAGCTCAATAAGTGTTCGACTTTGGCAAAGGGTTTCCTTGTTTAAGATCCGTCTCGTCATTTTGTTGAGACACATTTAGTCTTTTCTGAATTTTGGCAGATGACATCCATGTCTCACATGCATATGGTGATGTTAAAATGACGATTGTTTTGAGGTGTATTTTTGTCTTGTCCAATGGCTTGGCTTGCCCAAAAAGGCTGCAGCCTTTGGAAAATGCTCCCTGCCTTTCCTATTCGGCACGCTACACTTTTGTTATGATGCTGCCAAGGTAAGTGAAATTGTCCATCTCTTTCAATTTTGACTCGCCAAGTCTGACGGGGGCATCCTTTGTCTTACATACTACTCGCAAAATTTTATAGTCTTATCCAAGTTTATGCGGGTGCCAATTTTGGGTACCTCTCTATCTAGGCTCTCCGCCATTTCTTCAATTCTTGTATGCATTTATGTGTAGCCCCGAGTAGTGCCACGTTTTACGACATAAAGGAACTATATAAGCATACGAAGATTTGCGATGGCAGGGAGGCCAATACGAGGAAAGCGCAAAACAGGGACGTCCTCGTATAACTTGGCGCCACAATTTCATGGAGGACCTCAGAACAGTGGACACCAGATGGGACGAGGCTTCAGACATTGCCAATGACAGATCTTTATGGAGACAGCTTGCCGCCCAATGCGCCGAACGGCGCGGTATGATTTAAGTCTAAGTAAGTAAGTCTAAAGTCTATGTCAATGAAGTTTCAGCTTGGTCACAGAATGGGAGTGGGGATAATAACGTGTAAAAAAAAATTATCAGACAGACGGACAGACTGAATTGATATAAGCCTTGTAAATAGTTCGGCTCTCTACAACACTGAAAACTAAAACTGAAATATCCGCTTACTTTAATGCTGTGTCGACTTATTTCTATAGTCCGTTAAAAGTGCACATTGCAGTGACCTTCTCCATGGCTCGCTCTAACACAGCGGTTCTCAACCTTTTAAGCTCAGCGACTACTCTGCCGCGACACTACCCCCCCCCCCAACAAACATATACAACGATAAAAGAGTAGATAATAACGATCCATATTTTTGATGGTCTTAGGCGACTCTTGGCAAATCGTCAAGGGGGTCGCGACCCACAGGTTGAGAACCCCTACTCTAACAGAATGTGTGGCCCTGACGGAGTAGGCCTACGTTGTTTTACCAATTAGTAGGCCTAATGGTATTTTCTGCTGAAAAGGTCCAACGCCTTGGTCAAGTCAAGAAAAGCTATGAAGAGGGCTGCCTTTGTTTTCTGCTTTTCTCCTGTGGCTGCCGCAGGGAGAGGATTATATAAGGCCACACTCACTGTGACTCTGGGTAAACTCGTTCTGCCAAATTCTGCAGCTGCTTCAGTGTTACTCTAGCAAAAACCTTCCCAAATACGCTAAGAAGTGAAATGCCTCTATCTATAATCTATAACGTTTAGCCTACAATCGGAGCGGTCGCCTTTATTAGCGGCCCCCG
Organism: Biomphalaria straminea; assembly: GCA_021533235.1. Classification (NCBI taxonomy): domain Eukaryota; kingdom Metazoa; phylum Mollusca; class Gastropoda; family Planorbidae; genus Biomphalaria; species Biomphalaria straminea. Next base: position 9,915,104 of record JADKLZ010079391.1, read on the forward strand.
TAAGGGGAAAAGCCGCTATTAGGTTTGTGCAAAATGTCCGTCTGTCCGTCTGTCACACTCAGGGCGCCAAAACTAGAAGAGATACGAAAAATATTTTTTCACCATTAAATGCGGCTTGAAAAGTTTAGGTGCAACGGCTACTTTTAGTTTTCTAAAAGCAAACCGTGTAATTTATAAAATTAGTTATGCAAGCGATTTTTTAATAACAAAACACCAATTCTGAAACAATTACGTAAATCTAAGGGAGGAAATGTTACTATAACAAAAAAATGCTCTTGGCATGTAGATATTACGCACATTTTTGAAAATGAATTTCGGTCTGTCTGTCCGTCTGTCCGTCCGTCACACTCATAGCGCCAAAACTAGAAGAGATACGAAAAATATTATTTCACCATTAAATGCGGCTTGAAATGTTTAGGTGCAACGGCTACTTTTAGTTTTCTAAAAGCAAACCGTTTAATTCATAAAATTAATTAAGCAAGCGATTTTTTAATAACAAAACACCAATTCTAAAACAATTACGTAAATGTTAGGGAGGAAATGTTACTACAAGAAATGCCCACCAAAGGTACCTATCACGGACATTTTTTAAAATGAACTTTTAGCAGCGACTTTCGTGTACTAGAGTAAAGCCCGGCAAACACATGATTCTTAACTGATTTCTTAATTTTTTTTTAAAAATCAGATTTTAAAAAAAAATGTGCCCCATTAGAATGAAAGACATATTATTTTGCGTTTTGTCTGTTGGTTGGTCTGTCCGTCACGGTTAGAAAAAAAACACTAAAGGCTTTTGAAAATATGATTTAACCTTTAATGTTCTTTCAGAAATATTGCGATAGTTTAAGGATGGGAGCATACATGAATTGTTCCAGGGACCAACGATAAATCCGAACTTAAGACTAGTGCGCAAACATCAAGATAAGGCAGGTTTATACCCTTCTCGCCATCCTCCGTCGTCCAGCGAGAAGTTAATTATTTTCAACTTAGAAGGAACATCCGAAACATCTTGCAAATAGGCGTATCTGACAGGGATCCGACTCCGACGGGGGCCGCCTCTGAGTTTGTGTATCACACAAGCTCTCTTTGTAATCTTGTTTATTTTTTAAATTGTTACTATGTTTGCATCCTTCAATTCCTGGGGGGGGGGGGACTTTTCCTTGCTCCCAGCACAAAATTAGCAGTTAATGGAGTGGCTAAATTAGGGCATGCTTTCCAGCCTGAATGGAATGCAGGAATGCCATCTCCTCCGGGTGCTTTCCCGTGTGCAAGCATGTCAATGGCTGTGCTCAGTTCCTTTACCAAGGGTGTTTCGTCTAATTAGCTCAAAACTGAAAGTGGTGGGAAGTTAGACAAATGTGTGGATCTTAGTAAGCAGCAGTCTTATCCGGCAGGACACTAAAGTGTGATCAGTATCACAGTCCGCACTTTGAAAGCTACGTGGCAGCAGTATGTTTCCAATGTACCTTTTCCGTGTCAGTATCATATCCAGCTGGTGCCAGTGTCCAAACCTATGATGCCTCCATGAAAAAAATTTAATGGGGTTAAAATCAGTTTTTTCTATCTTAGTTAACTTTTCAAATTTTTTCACCCTAGTCTCTAGAGTCTAGATATCTAATCTAGATCTAGAACCCAGTTATTCACCATAGACTACTTCATTTAATATAAATTGTAGGCTTATAGTCCTATAGTGTGTACCATTTTTTTATGGGTCTACATTTAAATATATGAATAAACAAAGTAGAAGCCAAAGCTTACATAGATATAGATATAGTTGACAATAAAAAAATAAATACAGAGAATAGATAACTATAAAATAAATTTTAGATCTAGTCAGTCTAGATCTGGATATTAATACGAATTTAAGATCTTTAAAAACTATAAAAATATTTTCAGTGGCAAGAAGTCCCATGGCAACAGCAGTTCAAAAGTTAATTTAACGGCGGTGTAAGTGTACATTTTAACTTTAAAAAAAAAAGAATAGCTAATAGATCTAATAGAATATAATATATATATAAGATAAGATAAGAAGGCTAGAAAAATCACCTTTTATTAATAACATAAATTCTTTTGTTCCTTCATTTCACACCCTCATCTGGACTTCTGCTCATCTGCCCATCTCTAATCTTAAAAAAGTTGGCCAGAAATTATATTAATATAGTCATAATACAGTATCTTATATTACAATATTAGGGCTAAGTGTAAGTAAGTATTGTAAGTAGTCTAAGTAGATATGTTTCTTTTAATGTCTGTTTTCTTCTTGGCAGAGATATGAAAATACCAAGACCATGGACAACTGAAAGTTCAATTGGGTTTGTTTCTTAAGTAGCTTACAAATTTTCATTACTTAGTAATCATACCATATATTATCTAATAATAATTGTAACAATAATAATATTTATTATCCATGAGAAAAATTTGTTTTACAATTGTGCATTAAAAAAAGATGCAATAGATCTACATAATTAGAGCAAACAAAATAACTCAAAATATATGTTCATGCCCAGTTTATCTTCAAATATTAGGCCTACATATATTTTAGTTCCAACCTATGAGTATTTACTATCAAAGTAACCAACCCAAAAAGAGGCAAAGAAAAGAGGTCTAATGCCTAAGAATTACTGGGGCACTACATAAGATCTGTCAACCTTCTATCTACATTCCTGTCTTTTGTCTTTGATATAATTTCATTACTATGTTCTTTCTGAAAATATTGAAACCTGCCAGGGTGGACAACTTCGGGGGCCGATTTTAAGTTTTTGTTTCCACACAAACTTTCTTTGTAACTTTGTTTATGTTTAGAATTTGTATAGCTTTCTTAGCAATATTTTTCTCAAATATATGTCAAGAGCTGTTTGTTTGTTGCCTATGATCTTACTAGCAGCATTTTAGAAAGTTTATTTCTATTTTTACATTTAGATTGTCATGGCAGGCAATGATGCTGAATCTTAAAATATGTAACCTTGTTCTTTTAATGCATTGCATTATAGAATATTTTGTATTTTTACTTTCTGATTTAGATTTTCAGATGCTAAAATGCTGAAGACCAAGACGACCACATCAGATGCAGACCTATCAAAAAATGATTCAAAACTAAGAAAGAAGGGAGGTAAGCAATACTAAGTATAGTTGGTTTTTCATATCTTTTATTTTTTGGTTTCTCATAACAAACTACTTAATATTCTTTAGTCAAGGATATACTATTGTTTTAACTGGTAGCAATAGATAGGGATTTCTTGTGTTTGTAATTAGCTGAGACAGATGACACAGGCCAAAACTAGACAACCAGTCACATGGCGATGCTTCAGGAAAGATCTGTGTTATGAACACTATTCAGGCCTTTCATATGGGAAATGGTCATGTGATCATCCAGAAGAATGAGTTAGGCTCTGAGGAGGCATTAGAGGACCCTTTCATAAAGAGCGAATGTGTCAGAGTCAAGTCACTTTACAATTCATGATCAAAGAAGTCACAATTCAAGATCCAGTCTTACTGAGCCCAGGAACATTTGCATCAAATACAAGACCAGGATGAGACAAAGGTGCCAGTAGAGTTTGGTACAGAGTACAAAATTCATATGACATCAATAATTTATGGTGAAGCATTGGTACAGTCAGTGTTATGTGTTGGCCATTGTACATTATTGAGTGTGATTTATTAGACGTTAAAGAAATTACATTACTTTGGAGCCCTGACACACACACAGCAATAGACGGATAGACAGAAACAATCCATTTTTTATGGTCTTTGGCGACCCCTGGCAAATCGTCAATTGACCCCAAGGTGGTAATGACTCACAGGCTGAGAACCCCTGCCATATAGTATTAACATCATAGACAACAAAATGCTGCTCAAAGTGATTATTCAAAATATGCCAAATCTACAATCTTTTCAGAGTAAATGATAAAAAAAGAAAGAAATGCTGTGTATAAGGTATCAGAAAAAGAAAACTTATTAGTTTGTACTTTCACAATCAACAATTAGGCTGACAAAAGGAGGAACGCCTCATTACTGTGAAGAGACAAAGCTGAACTCACTGTCAAAAAATCATTCTTCAATGTACAGTGGAAAAACATGAATAAAAACATTGTCAGAAGAAAAGTTCCATGGACAAAGTGAAAGAATGGACCTGGCTCTTTCTTGATATTCTGCTTAGTGTAGCTACTGACTGGGAAAAAAAATGGTGAGATCATATGCACCAAACATCACATCACACCTACAACACAAGTCATGGAATTGATAATGATGATGATCATTCCTCTCACCCTAATCATTTTGTTATTTAGAAGTTTCCCGACTAGCAAATGTGTCCACTTTGTAGTTTTGCTTTATTTTACTGAAATCATGGGTAGAAAAAATGATACAAAAATGTTAATGTTAGCTAAGTAAATATATTAAAGTTCCCCTTTCAGACCTTGTGGTCTATAGGGCAGATGATGTAAAGGTCATCTGATTCTGTGGCCCACGGTTAACAAGGGTGTCATGTGGCCAGCACAACGACCAACCACCTTTACTTTTCCCCAACTAATGTCAAGTACCCATTAGAGCTGGGTGGACTCAAGGGCGCCCAAAAATCCTAAAATAAAAATCCCAGTCTTCACCAGGATTCGAACCTGGGACGTCCAGTACGGAAGCCAAGTGCTTTACCGCTTAGCCACCGCGCCCTACCAAGTAAATATATCAGTTGCTTCATAATGTTTTTTGATCAAAATGAATATGTTTGTAAAGTTATCATACTTAACAACGCCAAAAGCCAAAATATTTTAAAGCAAGATTTTTGGTTGTTTTTTTCAATTGTACATTCCAATAAGCTTTTATTTCAAATAACTTTTTTGTTGCTAAAGATGGCTTCTTGAATGAAGCCTACAGTGAAGATGAAGGCTGGTTTTCTACCTCAGAGCTGGACAGTCTGTATGGTGAGAATGACAGGAAAGCTTTATATTCTAAAGACTGGAGGAACAGCGGTCAAAGAAAATTTGGAGAAGAGTCTATTTCAATGAATAAGCATCAGAGTAAGTTTTTGTAACATTGTCAGTTTATCAGGCTTTATTTTATACATATGAACCATAGACCTTCTTCAACGGAAGCAATCCAACTCTTTTATTCCACACACAACTTTATTTTGCTAATTATATCTTAAGCAATTCCATAGAAATTATAGACTATAAAGATAGAAATTTTAGAAAAGTTTCTTGATTATTTTAGACTAAAACAATTTGGTAGACTATAAAAATAAAGTGTTATGTCATTGTCTAAATAGTGCCAAAGTACCAAAAATCATATATAACAAAAATAATGCATTAGGATTGGACTGCTATTGAGATGAATAAAATATGTTTAAATTTTATGATAATTTTTTTTTGGTGATCATTTAAGCTTTGGTTTACTTTGAATTATGAACAACATTGGAACAAATATTTTTTTTTTGTGATGTTTCCTGTAAGTCTTATTTCAGCCATTAGAAACAGTGCTGGGAATTCATCACTCAGGTTTAGAAACAGGAGCTACAGTGCTACTGACATAGAGAGTCTCATGACTCCTAAAGAGGTCACATTCTCAAATAGAGTAGACTCTTCTGGAGCTCTGCAAAGAGAGAATTCTGGCTATGCTGTGACAGCAGTATGTAAGCCAAATCATGGGACTTTGTCCACTTCAGATGGTAGTAAGTAGGAGTAGGCTACATCTATGGTTGTCTTAAACGCTCTGTCTAGAATAATAACAAAATTAATAGACCATGCAAATTGGGAAGAGGGGGGGGGTATTTTTATAAAAAAAAGTTATTAACCAATTATGTAATTCATGTAAACTGCACAACCTTCTTTAATTACCCCAGCTAATATCAGGTACCCATTAAAATTTGTTCAGGGGCGCCCAAGAAATATATTCAAAATTTAAGTCTTCATTGACATTCGAACCCAGGACCCTAGGTTCAGAAGCCAAGCTCTCAACCACTCAGCCTCCATGCCCCCTCCCTTATCAGATAGAACTTTAATTGCTTCGTTATTTTTCTTACAATTATATCTTATATTTATAAACATTGATTTGTATTAAATGAATGAATACCAATATGAATACAACATTTTCAAATGATTTTTTGTTTCACTAAGTTTTTTTTTACTAAATAAATATAATGTTTCCTTTCAAATATGGATAGAATTATGTAGCTCAATTGTGTTCTTTCTGAAAGCCATTAGGTCCAGTTCAATGAATGCTGTGGCAGAAATATCATTTGGTGACAAGAATCTCATAACAGACCAAGAGCTCAATGACATTGCTTATACTCTCAAACCAACAGCCTATCCCATGACACTGCAGACCTCAAGCAGCACTTCTACTCTCCAACCATCTGTCTACCAGGAGAGAATTCAGACTACCAGCAACAGTATGCCAATGAGCTACACCTCAAATAGGTAGGTAGGCTTTAACCTGTGTAGGACGGTAGGACCTAGCGGTCATCAGTTGAGCAAAGCATTAGCAATAAGATATTGTAGTAACGACTAACACATATTTTATTTTTCATTATTTAGTAAAAATTTGAATATATCACAGCACATGAATGGCAAAATAGAAAGTTATTATTTTCCTCATATTTTCAGCTTTCCTTTCCTTCTTCTGACTTAGGTTTATTATTTCTTTGATATTATCAATGCACTTTCTATGCTTTGTTCTAATTTATAAAGGTAATAGCAGCCTATGTTTTATCATTTTAAACATTTCTTGTAATACTTTATTATTGCAAGGAGCCCTTTCAATGAGATTTTCATGTTAGGAGTTCTATTTACACAGCTCAATGAGGGGGGGTGGGGAGGGGGCATATGCTTAAGGATATTACTGATAATAAAACAAGATTACAAAGAGAGTTTGTGTGATACACAAACTCAGAGGCGGCCCCCGTCGGAGTCGGATCCCTGTCAGATCCGCTTTGATCTCTCAACGGACGGACAGACAGACAGACGGACAGACAGGCCACACAAAACTAATATACATCTTCCGTGCTTTGATCTCTCAACGTTAGCCTTGTAAAGCCGATGTTCAAGGCGACTGCCACACTTGTTTTATGAGTTGATTACTTTACGAGTAAATACTGGTATGTTACTCGTATGTTGGAACAAAAGAAAATGTGAAAACATATGCAGTATATTAGATTATTAATTGTCTTAAAGTAGGTTTCATTTATATTGCATACTTATTAGTTTTTTTCTCTTTAAATACTGTTTGCATAAAATATTTTTAAAAATTAGATTTTGAGCTTTTAGAAAAAAAAAAAGTAGCCGTTGCATCAGAACTTTGAATGCTCTATATTATCGTGATGTCAGATTTTCATTTTCTCTTCTACTTTCTGAGCACTAAACGGGACGGACGGACAGACGGACAGACAGACAGACAGACAGACAGACAGACGGACAGACAGGCCACACAAAACTAATAGCGTCTTTTCCCCTTTCGGGGGCCGCTAATAAAATACAAAGTTATTGTTAATTAATTAATCAAGTCATCTTTTTGAAATATTAAAATGGTGATGTCTTGCTATACTATATAGACTATAAGTGGGAAATTTCAGCTTGATAGGATAATGAAAAGTTGGTCACCATAAATTATAAAAAAAAAATTTTGTCTGTGAAGAAAGCATGAGCTAACATTAGGAATTTAAAGAAATGAATTTTGATCAATTTGTTTTGATCTTGTTACAGCACTTACAGCAGTTATCCAGGAAACAACATGATAACAGAAATAAGTTCCACTTACAAGAGACATGTGATAGAAGAAACTGAGACAGTGATTGATTGAAATAATTGGCAGATGCTTTAATTCTATTCTAAATGTCTACATGCAGTGTGGTTGCCGGTTGGAAATAAAAAGTCTCCTGATCAAAAAGTAAAAATAGCCCAAGTGATATTGGAATGCAATCTACATTCTGATTGGGGAAAAGGGAGAAGTACAAAGTGTAGCAATCATTGATTTTGTTTAGGTTCTAGAAGCCTGAATAATTATTAACAAAAGGTTTTGTTGTGTGTCATTCTTTTAACTTAAAGTAGAATAGAATGTGGTAGGTTTAGTTTTTACATTACTTGTGCTCCTCTTGTATACACCTGTTCAATCCTGCAACAGTAATGCTCTATTAAAAGTATGTGTAAAAAATGATCTCCAATATCGAAGATATATATATTTTAACTCTTTCTCTCC
>JADKLZ010079391.1:9930338-9947899 GCA_021533235.1 Biomphalaria straminea
TCCATTATGTACAATTACTTTAAAGTTATTCACCATTCATTGAATTACTGAACCCTGGAGCTGCACCATGTTGGTGCTAGTGGTGCATAATGTGGTGCAAGCTATGTGGAAACTAGCAAGACATTTCGAGACAATTATTCCATTGAGTTTTATTTATGCCCATCTTTTTTTTTTTTTAATTTGAAATAAAAGCTTAAAATCATTTAGCTTTGATGTACACCTCTACCAGATGGCTGCCAGATGTAAATGCTCCAGATTCGAATCCTACCATCCAGAGGCGTCACTAGGGTCGGTGTCACCCGGTGCGGGAAGCTCGGGGTGTCACCCCACTTAAAAGGAAAAAATCTCCCCATAAAAAAAAAACAACCAACTATTATTTATTTTTTCTTCATGTTGAACAATAAAACTGTAAGCTTATTCGTTGATTGGTTACACCCAAAAATGGTTTATGATTCTATTTTACAATGTTGTTTCTTTTTTTTTTTTTTTTTTTTTTTTTTTTTATTTTTTAAAAAAATTTTTTATATAAATTAATAATTTACGATTATGAATTGAGAAAAATTGAGTTGAATCTATTTTTTTATTAGAGATTTTTTAAAGAGCTTCTCACGATAAAGGTTTGAAAGTATGCTAGTGTTTCTCGGCTGCTTCTAAAAAAAATACAAATCCAGTACTAAACAGGTTTGTGTCGAGCAAAGCCTGAAATACCAACAAAGAATGTTGATCTGTTTGGTAAATTAAAAAAAAAAGTATAATAGCGTTCATTGAAATCACTCCGAAAAATAGCAAGAGAATAAGGCATCTCGCAACAATTTGTCCAAATTCAGACTCAAAAATTATTCAACATCGAGACGATTAAAAGATTAGTGTGTATTAAATCCCATTCCTTGCCATAAACAAAACCGAGTTGGATTTTGCAGACGACATAGCATTACTTTGAAATACAATTAAATGTATACATGATAAGACGGATAAAGACGGCCTCAGAGTTAAGCATATTGGCTACAGGTTACCAAGTACCCCCATCAACATTTGCCATACATATCCTGAACATACAGAAGTTAACTTATTTAGGCAGTGATGGAGATGCATATCATGATGTTGCTTGTCGGATTGGAAAGCAGAAGCCGTCTTTAAAAAAAAACGTCTATCTGAACAAACAAATCAATAAGTCTGGAGATTAAAATCCAACTACTCAATACAATTTTACCCCAATGGCCACCTAACTTCGAGACGTGAAAGGCTGAAAAGAGGCTAAGCGGTGAGGGTTGAGAAGGATCCTACGAATAACATACCGATATGATGTAATCAAAGGAGAAATCTTTTCCCGCACATATATTCGCCATCTAAGGAAAGTGGCGACAGAATTTCGATTTACATTTGTGAGACATATCATTAGACAAGACAAACCAAGTTTAACAAAGTCAGCCTTAACATGAGAGAAGAAAAGAGAAATGCAAAACCATGGCGTCACACCTTTTTATGTGTTTTTGAATATATTACAATAAAACACGTTACATTTGTCACTCATCTGGTCAGATAAAATGTTTGGAAAGAGTTTTAAGCTCACTCAGAGTTTTCTGGAGTGCATCCGCGGCCGCCAAGCGTTTTTCTACATTACTGAGCTTCAGAAACTCTTTTTCCTTGCGTCTACAACGCATTAATTTTCTCATAATAGGGAAAGTACAAGTCAAACAATATTTAAATTCAGAAGGTTTGGGACATGTTGATACGAAACTGTGAAAGATATTTCAGGTAGCTATTTTTGTTTTTAAAAGTTGCATTTTGAAAAAGTAAATTTTTTCCGACTTGGGTGTCACCCCCTGGTGGGTGTCACCCGGTGCGGACCGCACCCCCCGCACCTGCCTAGTGACGCCACTGCTACCATCCACTATTTAATAAGGTCCCTCAGGATATAATTATCATAATTTCTGAAGGAGGTCCGATACCAATGAAACCAAAGTCAATTTATTATGAATTCAAATATATGTCTAAAATTCATATACTTGGGTACAATGAGTCTTAAAATATTAACAGCGATGACACTATGAAAGAAAAGTGGTTTGCTTGTAAACTTTATTTTGTTTTTTGATGAACATCAGGAAATATTACATTTTTTTTTCATTATTAATTTTTATTAGCATTACATTACAACCATTTTGGAACAAGGTAGTGTAAGTAGGTGTGGCAGTTATTATTTTCAAAATATTGTACATTGTTTGTTAGACCCAGATATTTGAAATGCTGTTCAAATTTGCAATGTATTTGAATAAAAAACAATTTTGCACTCGTTGTTTAGCCTTACTCTACAAACATTTATTTGGAGCCCCCAATACAATTTCAATACTACCGGTACTAATAGAGTAATTTGGATAAAAATAAATAAAAAAATTAAACTTTGCTGCTTGTGTCATATATTTGCATAACATTTTGTTGATCATGTTGACATCACACCTAGTGCTGCATAGCCACAAAAATACTGCATTCCTCATTATCTTTGGATTTGAAGACAAGCCTTATGTTCTTGCATCGGTAGCACCAACGGTAAAAAAAAATTGAAAAAATAAAATATGCAACAATTGGTGAGTAAACTGCTAAGAAAGAACTGTGGATGAGAAACTTTCAAAAAAAGGAAATATTTGTATATTTTTTGGTCTTGCAACTTAAACATTGTGTCTCTACAAAATGACAACCTTCAGTTCACTAGTTACTACAGAAGATATTCATTTACAAAAATTTATTAAAGATATGGGGTAAAACTATGAAAGATTTTTAAAAATGTTTTTGTTTTACTAAAAATGTTGCAGACAAAATAAAACAAAAAGATAGTCCAAGTGACAACCTTAGTAAAATTATCATGTAAGCTTATATTGGTGCGGACAGCTTTTAGGTTGTGCATGGTGTGTCACCTACCCCACATGATGCTTAAGGCAATCTTTTTTTTGTGAGCTTAAAGGAGGACAGGCTAAGAGAGGTTCACATCAGAAACTCCAGCTCACCTGTCAGCTTGCCCTTAATGGCACCTGTCAGCAAATGGTTTTTAAATGAGTAGAACTTGAGAACTTGTTATGCCACAATGTACACATTGGAGACCCAGAGAAAACTGACTGTTGAAGAATGGCAAAGAGATAAACTGTCCTCTGATTTTTTATTTGGGAATGATGTAGGTCACAGATACATATAAAATTCTGCAATTCTTATTAATATTTGAAGCCAAAGACTTAATGGCCATGAGCCTAAGTAAAACTTTTAACATATATAAAAGTTTGTCACTTTGCATTGTAAAGCTACATCTACCAAAATTTTAATCATTTATAATGTTTCTAATTTATGTTTTGTTTTTTTTTTAATTTAAAAAATTGTAAACTTCACAAAAAATGATTAAATAATGATATGCATTAATACTCGGTAACTAGAATAATGGGTTTTGGTCCAAATGATATAAAATTCAGCTGAGCAAGAACTAACCAAGAAGACACCTTAGCTCTATATTTAACAAATGTGAAAGTCACAACAAAAATAAAACACAGCACAATATTTGTCTGTTTTCACATTATTTTATTGGACACAGCTCTACACATAATAGATAAAGCAAAATGTGTAAAATAGTATTAATTTTTTTTTGTTTAGGTCAGGGAAACAAAGAGAAGTAACTCATGGATGTCACCATTGAAACCAGTGGAGAATCCTCCTATGATATCAGAATAATGAAAAATAAAATGACTGATAATATGAAGCAAGAGATTAAGACAGAGACTTTAGTAATAAAAAAAAATATGTGTAAAATAAAAAAAAAAAAAAATACACAGCTTTATACAGTAACACCAGCCATTATGAATATGGCTTATAGTCTTCCATTGATTTTTTTTTCAAGAAAGTATAAAAATAAAACAATAAAAAATAATAATAAATTGTCACTTAACAATGTTTACAGGGACAACAAGAACAGACAACTCAAATTATCACAGCAAAAACTACTTTTCTCATCCACACTGTAGGCACACACAAACTAATTGTTTAAATAATAAGTAAAACACCCTATGCCATCAAACCTTTTTCTTTTTCCAACTCTTTAGTGTTAAAATACAGGCAGTTTATTTACTTTCACATTGACTGTTCATATAAAAGACTACTTACTAATAACATTATTGTTAAAGGTATAATGGTTAAGAAAAAAAAAAAAAACTTCGCAAAAGAGTGGATCAGACACCCCATTAGTTACGAACCATGCTGAGATTACTCCCTAAAAGCACGGAAGAGGAAATGGGCAGTCAATTTTAAGGTTGCCCTATCCATGTACAAGGACAGACCTTTTGCCACACATGGACCAGTATTTTCTCTCTCAATTCCTTGTCCCAATTAGTGAAGACAGTCCAGCAAATTTTGAGACAAGAAAAAAAATATGAAAAAAAATCTAACAATACTAATTCATTTGAATAGCTATTGTGACAGAATCAAATTTATGTCACTATGTTTGTTGATCTAAGATCACATTGATGACAGCTTCCTATTGTAGCATAGCTGTTCCGTCATGCATTGCACTGCACTGAAATGCTCCAATGAGAAAAAAATCCTTCCAGCAAATCCCAACCACTAAGAACAGAAGTAACAAATCTGAACCAACAATGACATCAACACAACTACTAACTATTGTGGCACACTTCTAAGCATCATTGCATGTACAACACACACCCATCCATGTACATTAAAGCCAAGTTCTAGTAAACATTGAAAAAAAAAAGGACAAAATATTTGGTATTTTCTTGGTGTTGTGTTACAGTTAAAATGACAGAAAGCATTACATCAAAAAAAAAATATTCAAGTTCATCTCTAATTTTGGTTAAAAAATGAAGTAAAACAAAAAAATACCAACAACAGCAAAAACAAGTAGAATACAACAACAAACACACTACAGAATCAGTTATTGCAATGTCTATAAATGCCATCATCCTGCAGATTCACCGAGACATAATTAACCCAAATCATGTCAAGATGGAAGGAGATTAAAACACAGAGAGAGGAAAAAAAAAAAGCACAGACCAATCCAATACGCAGTGACATGCATTGAAACACATTAATATGTACACAGACTCTTTGTTTCAGTTTAATTATAACCAAAGTCAATAATTACACATTTCATCTGCAGTAGGCATGGAAATAACATGTGAACATAATTCAACTGTACATTCAATATGTATAATACACTATGGCAGCAACTGACTAAAACTTTGGGTCTTGTACAAGACTGTCACTATATTGTGAACATTTATTGAATAATAAGAAACTATTGCCATCTCAAAGTAGAACAAGCCTAAGAATAATGTGTGGTTTTGACAGCAGCTCCATACCATTATCATTGAATGGGAATATTCCTTAGAAGTTGTTTATTCTCCTATATTTAGGTTTTCAATCAATAATAGAAAAAAAAAAAAAAAAGGACAAGAACAACTTCTTCATAACTCTAAAAAGGAACTAAAAGTAATTATCAAGTGACATATCAAGTTTTTTTTCTGGTTTGTCTATAAATGAAAACAAAGAACTGTTGATGGCTCTGATAACTTGGGAAAAATAGATGCAAAAGCTGAAAAGTAAAATCAAAAGACTAGACATCTCAAATGACATTTAAAGTAATGCCTACTCTTGAATAGAACTGTACTGCTACAAAAACACTACATGTGCAGCACTACCAGTGCATAACCTCTGTGAAAAAATATCTTGCCATGTAGGATTACATCATTAGCAAAGAAAACAGAATTTAATAAATGTAAACCTAAACACGGTTTATACTAGTAGACTGCTGCTCTTTAAAGGTGAGTTTAGAGATTTGTTAGATACTATTTGTTAGGATATATTCTAATAAAAAATAATAATGGTTGGACTATTTGTTTGAGTTAAGCTGGATGGAGGTTAGGGATTTCTCAGATTTATTTCTTAGTCTAGTAATTTAGGCTGGTTAGCCAGTCCTCCTGACAAATGGAATAGGACAGAGTTCTGGGCATGCTAAAGAGGCATGCAGAAGGAGTGTAGATACAGCTTAGTTAAATAAAAAGAATCTCAAAATAATGGATATTATCAGATCTATTGTATTAGATACAAACAGTAAAACATCTATTTAACAGTAAACCAAACCCTTTTTCCTCAAATGGTTTTAATTTTTTTTTTACTAAACTGAAATTAAAACCTACAGAAAAACAAAAACAAAAAAACAAGAAGAGATTGATGGAATAGAATTCTGAAATAGCAATACACAGTAAAAGGAAAACAACAAAACACTTCAAGGCTAAATAATGTTCTTATGGGTGTAAGTTCTACCCTACTTTTAACTTTAATAAATATTTAATTTCTTTCAATGTTTGGGTGAAAGAAAAATTATATAAATATTTATATATCTTATTACTTGCCTTATGAGCAACTGAAAAAAAAATGCTTGATAAAGTCTACCATTGAAAGTTATGAAATAGTAAAGTGATTTGACCTTCAAGTTTTTCCCCACTCAGTAACATGGGTATATGAATAAGTGAGCATCCACTTACTTTAAACAGATACAAAAAAATAAACAAAAGTTACAAACAATATTTAACAAGTGAGTTTTATAGCATAAAAAGATTCCCACAGTAACAAATGACATGAATGAATTTGTTCTAGGAATACATGACATCATAATTTTGCATTTTTTTTGTTCATCATAAGCAGATGCCCAAAATGAAAACAATTTTTTTTTTAGAAACCTAGTTACATTAAAGTGATTAAGCCACGACAGAACAGTCAATGTATATTTATAATTTCATATATATAAATAATATTTATATAAGACTCAATTTATAGTATATATGGTATAATGTCTACAGTATATAATGAAAAATCACAAAATAAAACATTAACACAAGAATGTGAATAGAATACATGACAGCATTATCTAGATGTGTTAAGAGAGCTATTTACATTCATTTACATATCTATATTTACAAAAGAGAGAGAGAGAAAAAAACAACACAATGAATGGTGTTTGTCACTTAGTTTAAAGACAAAGTGTTAACCACAAAAGGAAAAAAAAAAAAGAAACCTAACAACAAAACTGTCCACAATACAAAGAGGCATATAGAAACATGGGATTAAGTTTATCATGCATGAGCACTGTACACAATGTCTTCATGGAAACCATTCAGCATTACTCTAATTTCATCTAAGCTACAGTCACGCAAAAAAAAAAAAAGAGCATGCAATGTCCATGAAACATTATATATTTTTAAATAAGGACAGCTCTCCAACAGATACGTTTGGTCATTAACATTGGGAGGGAAAAAAAAAGTTTTGTTTTTTTTTTGGTTAACTAAACCACAGACATAATATATATGGCTCTTTTATTGCTTTGGAAAAATACTTCATCTACACAGTAAATACACTAATCCGCTGAAAAGCATGAAGTGTCCTCTAACCAGGTCAAATGATTTGTAGACTACAGGAGCCCAGTGACACATGATCCAATAGGAAAATCAGTCTAACTTCACAAAAAAGTAATTTAAAACACAAAATTTATTGCAGCATCAGTTTGTGCATATCTGACTGTAAGATTATCTTAACAGGTTAATCAGTGGAGATACATATATATATATTAGGCTTTAAATTGAAAAAAAAAAGTTTTTTTTTTTTTCCCCAGTAATTTTGTGATTAAATTAACACCAACTAAGGAAGAATGGAAATCCAATTAGCAGATGGTCTAACAATCACTAACAAGGATCAGCATTTTGTTTGGGTACTGGAGGGTTGTAGAATGCACACACATTCTGGTGGTATCGAAAACTGGCATAGTGCTGGTACCTCCTGCCACATGGCTCACACTTGTAGGGCATTTCTCCAATATGAGTTTGAATGTGAGCATTGTAGGAAGAGAGCTGGGTGTAGGTCACTCCACATGTGCTGCACATGTATGGCTTGTCTCCTGTGTGCATCCTTTCATGGGCATGTAGGCTGGACTGCTGTGTGAAGGTGTTGTCACAGTAGCGACACTTCAGTCTCTCACCTGTGTGAGTCCGCACATGGGCTTGAAATATATCATTCATGTGAAAGCCTTTACCACAAAATTCACACTGAAAAGGTGGATCTGTGGCAGCGTGATTCATTTTATGAATTTTCAGCTCGGTGGCAGTAAAATAGCCCTTTTCACACAAGTCACAATGAAACGGCCGCTCCCCAGTGTGTTTCATTTTGTGCTTTTTTAGCAGGGCTGGATACTTGAACTTTTTCTCACATAAATCACAGCCATAAAGTTTCTGTCCAGTGTGATTCTGGGTGTGATTATGTAAATAGGTAAGACATTTGAAACTTTTGTCGCAGTAGTTACATGGATATGCTTTATCTTTGATGTGTGAAATTCTATGGCGCTTGAGGCTTTCTATACGGGAGAACATTTTCTCACAGATTTCACACTTATGTGGCCGCTCTCCAGTATGGATCTTTTTATGTATTTGCAAGTATGGCTTATGTTTGAACTCTTTTTCACAAATGTCACATTTATATGGTTTTTCATCCATATGTGACCTTAAATGCCTCTTGAGCGCATCTTTTCTTGCAAAGCCTGTCTCACAGATATGACATTTGTGGGGCTTCTCGCCTGTGTGTGTGCGTTCATGCTCTTTGAGCTGACTCTTGTAAAAACACTTGTGCCCACATGTACCACAAACAAACTGTTTGTCTCCAGTGTGAAACAATGTATGCTGCCGCAGAAAGAAGCTATTACTGAATATTTTGCTGCACAACTCACACTTGTATATTTTATCCAGGGGAATATCATCCTGAAGACTAGGTGTAGACATGTTACTTTTAAAAACTGCGTTATAGAGGGCATCATCGTCATCTGTGGCAACACTCTTGTTAACCTGCTCTTTCTCTATTGCAAACTCATTGTTCCTGTTGCCGTACAATGTTTCAACATTCATTTTGTTATTTCCGATGTACATGAAGTAGTCATTCATATCATGTGGAGGCTTAACAGCCTGAAAGGAGGATGTCCCGCTGGTGGAGGGCTCGTTCAAGTGTTCATGATCCATTTGAGAGTTTAGCCTTTGCTTTCCCCCTCCACCATTATCCAGGCATCCTGCCATGCCCTGATTGACCATGTCCATCTCATGTCTTAGCTCTCCTCTGTGTTGCTGGCTGTGGCTTGCAGTTTTGATCAGGGCCTCGCCCCTGGCCAGAAGAGAAATAGGTTCCACAGACTGAAATGAGTTGCCCCCACTAGTAGAAGGCTCATTAATCTGTCCGTGCTCTAGCTGAGAAGTTAGCCTCTGCTTACTGCTGTTAGTGTCGAGGCAGCCGCCAAGACTTTGATTCACT
The DNA here is from genome assembly GCA_021533235.1 of Biomphalaria straminea. Lineage (NCBI taxonomy): Eukaryota > Metazoa > Mollusca > Gastropoda > Planorbidae > Biomphalaria > Biomphalaria straminea. The sequence goes on from JADKLZ010079391.1 coordinate 9,939,672, forward strand.
ATGTCCATTTCATGGCGTATCTCTCCTCTGTGTTGCTGGGTAGGATTACCACCCTTGCTCATGATTCCATCACCCCTAGACATTAGAGATAATGGCTCTACTGGCTGAAATGCAGTCCCACTGGAACTACTCTCATTTATATGCTTATGATCTATTTGAGTACTAAGTCTTGATTTGCTATTTCCATCTAGACAGCCACCTAAACTTTGATTAACCATATCAATATCATGTCGAAGTTCCCCCCGGGATTGCTGACTATGGCCCTGATTCTTGTTCATAAGTGCATCTCCTCTCGCCAGCAAGGATAAAGGCTCAACTGACTGAAATGCTGTGCCCCCGCTGCTTGACCCTTCGCTTATACGCTCATGCTCAATCTGAGCATTGAGCCGTTGCTTGCCGTCAAGACAGACGCCAATGCTTTGGTTGACTATGTCTAGCTCATGTCTAAGATCTGGTCGAAGCAAATGCTGTTGACCATGACTAGCACTTTTGGCCATTAGAGAATCAACTCTTGGATGCAGTGGGAACTGATTGGCCAAGAGGCCAGGGCCGAAATGATGGCCCTTATTGTCCGATGAGGAATGATGACCCATATTATCAGCCATGATGGCTGATCTATAGAGGGCGAAAATTGATGGCTTGTTTGCAATTTTTAAAAGTACAGTTTAACACTAGATAAAATAATGTATACAATCATCAGATTGAAACCAGAAGAGCCAGAGCCATACCTGAAAGAAATAGTAAAAGAACAAAATTAAAAAGTTGTACAATTAGTTTTCTAAGATTTTTGTCTGAGGACAACAAGGTTTAATTTGTTAGACCACAATGAGGAATGTGGCATGAAAAGTTGTTGGTTTCTTCAAAAGGGTAGAGTTATGAGTTAGCAACAATGACGTGACTACTAAAAACCAGATTAGGATATAGAGTGTAGCTTAAGTAAACAAAGAACACTTGGCAGCGTTAGAGAAAGTAGATATTTTAGCTTATTGGTATTCGATGGTTCTCTTCATTACATATTAAAATTCTTGTTTAACATAGTTAATCAGTGTCCAGTGTTTTCTGTAATGTTGGTCTTTTACCACATGTGTTATTTGATTTGGTTATTTGAGTTTTATCTCTGTTTAGATTTATTTGCATAGACAGCGCAGAGGCAAGTAGTAAATTGTGTGAATTAACATTTTTGAAAATTAAATCAAATATTTATTCCTAACAAGTAACAAGTTATCAAGTACTCTTATAATTATGTATTTTATAACTTTTTTAAAGTTTGTAAACCAAAAAAAAACAACTTAAGCAATGTCACGCATTGGAAAAATTAATTATAATAACAAAGGAAGAAAATGTAGCAAATGTAACATTGTTAGTTGTTATATCACTACATGGTGTATGTGTTAAGATTGCCAAAGAAGTGTAATTTTTTTTACACATTGGCTTCTGGTAGCTAAGAGTTTCTATACAGACGAGTAAATAATGTAGGGGAGATAAACTGTCTCCAGTAATTGACGATTCTTTAACTTTTGATTTCTGAGTTTGGTACAAACTATAAATAAAAGTGATGGGCTTTTCAGGCACTCTCTTATCAGTTTATTAAAACTATAACTTACCAGTTTTATGTTGAATCTACTACTGCGAATTTATTATAAATTCAATTTGAATTACCAGCATATTGTGTGTCATTACATGAAGGATAGCACATGTTCTCTTTATAATTTTAACTTGGAAAATAATGTTGTTGACTAATGGAAAATAATGTTGTTGACTAAAGACTGTAGAGTGAACTGTAGACCTGTATCACTGGAATTAAAAATAAAGCTTTTAAATCTGATCTAGATCTAGTAGCTAGGTTCAACATACTTGTAATTAAAGCTATTGCATAGTTCTATAATATAAAAACAAACACATTTGAAAGTGAATTGTATTTTATATATGAATTTGTTACTAATGATAAACATGTTCAATTTAAAGGCCATCAATATTTAAGTGTGTTTGTGACCTTCATGCTTATTTGTTTTGTATCACTATGCTGTGCATGCAGGCAATATTTTGAATGGCACTATTAAAATCTAATAGCTATTCAACCTAAGTCCAATAAAGTCTATTGTGCTGTAGAGTTGGGCAACTTTTTAAAAATCTTTCTTAAGCAAATGGTAGCACTACTTTAAGATTTGAAGATTATTAAACATCCTAGGTAGTCCAAACCTCCCATGGGACAGCAGAGAATGACAGGTGGGCAGTGTTGAAACAACAGCCCAGAGTGCATTCCACACGACTAGAAGTGAGGGTTGTGTTTTTTTTTATTTTATTTTTATTAAGTGTTCACCCAAATAAATTTCTCTGCTATAGAATTCTTAGGCAGTGTTTTTCGGGGTTTATCACAATTTTTTCTTAACTATATATATATATATATAAGGAAATTCACATTTCCTCTTCAAAGGATTGGGCAACTGACAAAATAATTACATTCTGTTGAGAATGTGGGAAGCGTGGTCGAGAGGGTAAGTGCGCTTGAACTTGGCTACCAAGAAGGGGGCCAGAGGTTCGACACCCGACTCTGGCAGAGTTGTGTTTACTGAGCACCTGAAGGCAGCACAGAAAACCAACTCCTAGATACCACCGCCCCCCCCCCCCCCACTGGTCCACAAATGAGATTGGACCATAGTTCTCTGAGCATGCTATAAGCATGAAAGTAGTGCTATATAAAAGCTATAATAATAATAACTTATTATTTATAGCATTAGATAATTAGCGTCAATTCATAAAATACTAGACAATATTTGCCATGCACACACATAACGCATAGCTAGAAATCAATTGATAGAAGTGTTGTGATTGATTGGTGAACTAAATACACAAACCTGATGACTTGTATGTGGGTAAAAAAAAAGGTGTACAAGAATGTGCAATTATAACTGACTATGAATTAACAGATTTTTTCAATAAGAAAAAAGAGGGAAAAAAACATCTCTGAATAAGAAAAAAGTGGAATTCCCATTTTTAAACGCATTTATGTGAGCTCAAACTATTATAATAATAATATCTTTATTATCTATTATCTATGAGGAAATTTATTTTACAATTGTGCATTACAGAAAAAAATATATAGCACACAAGATACATTCATACCCTATTTTCTCTTGGGTTTTCTAATGCAGTTTGTTTCCTATGATCTTACTAGCAGCGTTTATTTACTATTTTATAAAAATTTTATAAAGTTTATTTATTTTCATTTTTTTCTATTCAGATTGACATACCAGACAGTGATAAAACTTAAAATACTGCAGTTTCTTTCTAGGGTAAAACATTGACAATGCTTTTTCGCTAAGTATGATTAAAGTATGAAATTTTTCTTAGTAGCCTAAATCTTTGTTGCTCTTTTTTGGTGATGTAATCTGTGTTTGCAATATATAATTTAATTGATTGTCTAACACATTTCCAAGGTAGTTAAAAGCTTTAAAAACTATTTATAAATACTCTCCCCAGCTAATGAAACAATATTATTTTATTAAATTTCTTTTCATTAAAACATTACAAAGATGTCATATTACAGTATTTTTCAATGTTGTTCATTATTCCTCTTAAAAAATGATTTATGTCCGTCATGCTCTCTGAAAGTGAAAGAAGGCCAATTAGAGTGCCATCTGCAAACTTTGTTAAGCAACAAAAAGGACTGTAGATACTATATATATATACAAGTATATTGTTACATAAGATATTGTATATAAATTAATATTAACTAATTAAGTTAAATAATTAAGATGTAGATCTAGATCTGTCTGGTAATATTCTCTATTTTCATTTTGTGTATCTTTTTGGTAATGACAAATAATGTGGCACGCGACATGAGTGTCGAAACTTAAAATGGCCCACAGGCTGTATATTGTATAAGGTTGGGCATCACTGGACTAGAGTATAAATAAGTATTTAATAATAGAATATTATTAATTAGAATTAGTCTCTAATTAGAATCTAGAAATCAATAGAAGTCTTTTTATTATAGAATCTAGAATCTAGATTTAGACTCTCTAGAAAGTAAATCACTAGAATTTAGATTCTAAGTAAATAGTAGAGATATATATCTAATTCTAAATCTTTTACTAGTCATACTAGTCATAGTGACAGTTGAGAGTTACTGATTAAGAGTTAGTTAGTGTGTTAGATTTATTTTATATAGATCTATAATAGTATAATCTACTTCACATAAGTCATCTAGAGATCTAGATCTAGTTAACATGACTATAACAGATCTAGACTGCTAGACTCTAACTAGTCTTTACTAACTCTGATAAAAATAGCTAGTTTAACAAATTAACTCTATCATCTATATATATTATATATATAGTTAATAGTAGATCTAGATATATTATAGACTAGTCTAGTCAGTCTATAGATAGTAGAGTCTAGTCTATCTAAATTTACATAGATTGACATAGAAAAATGACATAGATCTAATACTGGTTAATCATAAATGTAAAACTAATGCTATAGATATATATAGACTCTTGATATATCTATCTATACCCCAAGTACCAAGAGTGAGAGGCAGAGACTGAGTTAGTGAGGGCTAACAGTGAGTAAGTAACACTACTAGAGTCTCTAGTCTAGAGACTCTAACAGTAGCCTGAGTAGCACAACTAAAAAATCAAATGCAAAAATTGACCTAGTTTTAAATTATGCTAGCGGTTACAAAATTACGGTAATGTGGAAATTACAAATTTAACATTGTTAATGTGAGAGTTTAAAATGTCCAGTTTTTAAATAACTAGATATTAAACCAAATATTTACACCTTTTAAGATGCTCACTATTGTTTTCTTGTGAACAAGGAGTAAATTTTGATAATCATGGCGGACATTTTGCCTCCGGTTCCGGATTTTTTTTTCTCCCAATCTGAAACAATTTTTTAAAGTGTTACATTTAACAGTGAAAATTCAATTTAAATACTTAAAGAATATTTTTTATTTTAAAATATTACATTATATAAATTATTATTATATAAATAGTATAAACAAAACACGTTTAATATCAGAATTAAGATATTTTATTCAAAATAAATAAACTGAATATTTGGAATTATTTCGTTTGTTCATTAGACTTTCATATTTTATATTATTTGAAATTTGACTACTAGTATAGCATGTAGCAATGTCCAAAAGTAGGACAGAAGCAGACCATATATTTATTATTTACCATTAAAAAAAATAGATTCTAGATCTAGATCTGAATTAAGAAAAATAATAAGTCTATTAGAATTTTATAGTTTTTATACTTTTTTATGAAAAACGTGAATCTGAAAAGCATTATTAAAAGAAACACTGAATTTTCCCCATCAGGCCAGAAATAGAATATTTGTAGATCAGATCTTATTCTAAGACCAATCTTGAATCTAGGCCATTTTCTTCAGAAGACATAACTACGTGACAAATGAGTTTTGTCAATCTAATTATGTGTGGAAAATTAAAATTTGCATATTTATTTCTGTGTCTCTGAGTATTTTTACTTTTATAAGTTTTGCATATATAGGCCTATCATTGCTATTTTTGAATACTTACCTTTTTCTTCTGTCCTGAAGTGTCTCTAAATTTAATGAATTTAAAAAGGTGTTGTTTTAATCAAATGCGAATATTCTTTTGTTATAAATCTCACAGCCCCTTTTTTGAGTATTTTCCAATTTCATTATTATAGATTTTCATACATTAGCGGGAAAAACTATAAATAGTAAGCTTTTTGGTGTATCCGGTGTATAAAAAAAAAAAATAAAAAGTGTTGATAAGAAATTAAAACAACAAAATCTATGATTAATTTTTGCGTTTTTTTTAGCACTGAAGAATCAAATTTTCTAAGCCCCTCTGCTTTTAGCAGCTTTGGTGTAGTTGCAACAAGTACAGAAGTTATATTTAGTGTCCTTGGCATTGTCTAGAAAAACGCTGGCATATCTATGTCTTTGAACGCTAGTTTATCGTGAAAATCTACAATATCAATACACCCCGTCTGTTTGGTACACATTTGTACAAGTTATTTATCGCTCTCCTCATTTAAAAATCTTGTTGAGATTTTTTCAAAAATTATTCAGTGTTTCATCTAACAGCACAATCGATTTAATAAAAATCAACGAATTAATTAATTAATTAATTAATCCTATACTCTTAAGCGAGCAATTCTTGTATATATATATCTTCTATTTCGAAAACGGCTCTAACGATTTTCTTTAACGTATTTTCAACGTATCTAAATGTTAGTGAGAAAAAAATTCTCAACTCATTGGCCATATCGGGAAAACTCGAGTTTGACCGTTATATCGCTTTGAAAAATGTCTCATTATCGAAAAATTTATTTTGGTTTTGAAGGTTTTATGAATGACATGGAGAATTTATGAATGAAAGTTTTCCATGACGTAAACGGGAAAAACGCTGCTTACGTCACTAGGCTTACCTTACTACAATGCAAACAAGAACGAGTTTTAAAGTATCAATGGACCTAATTAAACATTTGCGCACCATCTTATTGAAGATTGATTTATTATAGAACTATGGAAGGAAAGTAATGAAATTAAATGTACCGATGTATGATTAGTTATTGCGTTTTAAGTGCTTAATAAATTGTTTACACTTTAATTGCGTAGAGCGGTGTAGATTCCTCATTAATCTTCGGATTTGATGTCAAGCCTTATTATAATTATTATTTTGCTGGTAAAATTATGACCATGTGTTCATGCTTCAGTGTCTAATGTCCCGTACCAAAACAAAGGAAATGGTGATTACACAGTTGCTCTACGCCTTACTTTCTTAACTGAACAAGATATCTAGCTAGCGGTCAACGAGTTTGCGTACGATGCAGCCACTTTTGATTTAACTATAAACCTCAGTAAAAAACTTGGGGTTAGGGTGTGGTGACGAAGGCCTAGGAGATATCTGAATGGAGGGATGTGTAAAAGCAGGCCATATCCTTCCATGGGCTGTAGCACCAGTAGCACCACTGGGATAGATGGATGGCAAAATCCGGTATGAACTTCTTATAGTCTGACAGTCTGGCTGAGCAGGGCACATATCCCGTAAAATAATCTGAAGAGTTTCTTTAGTGTTCTGTTTGTTCTATATGTAATTGTACATGGCGATTAAATATCGAGTCTCTTAAGTCCTCCTACAGTCTAAACAGCGTAAAACTATCGTAGGCCTACTATTATTGGCTTGGAAGAAAGTCTTTGCAGTTTTACCCAATAAGGTATAAATTTGCGTCACTCGATGTTTCGTACTAAAGCCATAATTGAATATACTAATTCCAAAATTAAATGTCTGAACGTACCAATTTACATTTAGAACTAACAGAACACTTAAGAAACTCTTCAGATTAGTAGTCTTTATCCGATCGTTCATTTTCGTAATTATAAAAAAAATACCAAAATGACTTCGGGTATATAACCTTTCTTATGAAATTATTAAACCGAGCAAGGCTCGGCCACCTGATATTGGTAATTAATTAGAATAATTTTGTTGATATTACTATGGCCACCGTCAGTCGCGAAGCGACTATGGATCATCTCATCTCCATGAGATGAATGCCTGGGCATAAGCTGTGGTCGGAACGATGTCGCCCACACATCAGTTCCCCCCTCTCCACGCAGCTGATGTATCCAAAGGAACGGCAGTGCCGATACAGTTTGGGGTCAGCAGCGTCGCAGGTTCTGCCAGAGTGTAGCACTGGGTGCTGCAAACTGCCTTAGGGTCGCCAGCTCCTGATTTTTCCTCAGGGTTGACTCCCGAAGCCTTTCCCTTGATTGGGTATAACTGCAAGGCAGCAGAGGTTTGAATTCAGAGTTTTCTTTCTCCTAGGTGGGTAGCCAGCCATGGCTAACGAGCCCATCCTGCCCGAAGCTTACTGGTTAAGGCGCCAGTTACTCGCCTGTGCCCCTTCTCCTGTTAGTAAGAACAGTTCCGCCGGACTCAGTATCTGAGCCACACGTGAAGGCCGGGAGTTGGAAAAGTTGTCAGAGGCTATTTGAGACGCATGCCATTAGGAAGCATTTTATAGGTAGTGGAGTGCTTACATCCATTACCACTTCCGGCAATGACAACCTTGCGGAACCAAGTGTTGATATAGATAAAGGGAAATTGCCCCAATATGATTGATAGCTATATGGCTGTAAATGTGCAGCTCTTTTCCTCATAAAAGCTTTATATATATATATTGTTATAATCCTGGTGGTGGCACAGATGGAAGGGGGGTAATTGGTGT
>JADKLZ010079391.1:9963249-9984197 GCA_021533235.1 Biomphalaria straminea
ACCTAATGCAGCCTCAGTGTTGTGGTAACAAACCTAATGCAGCCTCAAAGTGTTGTGGTATCAAAACTAACCTAAAAAGCTATGAGCAGTGTAACAGTCTTGTTTGACATTATTATGTTATTGTGATATGTTCTTGTATGACATACTTGAGTTATGAAAACACAGTTGCTGACTCCATGACACCAGAATGTATGGAACTCAAAAGACTACATTCCTCAGTTAAAAGCTTAGAAATTTTTTTTTTGTTTTAAATCAGAGTACATCCTTCTCTGTTGCATTGTTGTAAACTTATTTAGTACATTGAGGTTTAGCAAGCTTTATTTCTTCTATTCTACATATCAATTATAGCAACACCAGATCCAGCCAGGATATTACTTATATTAGTATAAACACACTCCTTAAACCTGTCAAACTAAAATTGAAAATTAAACCTCTTTTTGTTTGTCTAGAACCAGCCTCCAGTTGTAGTCAGTGTCCAAGACAAGAAACATGTGGATGTAAGTCTTGCAACTAAAGTCAACTCTGCCATGCAGTATTTAAAAGCTTAAGTATCATTATGTTTATCTCCAAATCTTACATGTACCTAAATACCACTTTAAATATACTGTGTATATTGTACTTCCATTGAATTGAACCTTAAGGACAGTCTTCTGTGCAAAAAAAAGTTAGAGTTCCCCTTTCAGACCTTGTGGTCTATTGGGCAGATGTAGCAGTGATGTGTTGTACTGTAATGTCATAATAATATTACTAAACGAGTATCTGAAATGTTTTTTAAAAGCTTTTTTAAAAAAATGAGTCTCATTCCAAAAGGCCATTCTCAAGATGACCTGCTATTTTGTATAAGTGTTACTGTAAGTTTTCTACTAACTTTTATTTTAAGTGTGCTTTAAGTAATGCAATACTTCCTCTGATATTTATGAGATATGACACTGTTTCTCAAACTTTTTTGACCCTGGGATCCCTTTATATAGTCAAAACTTGCCCATGATTCACTATGTGAAAAAGCTACAGAAATGCAATGTCTATTAATTACATATGTAATCTAACCCATTCTTTTGAAGGAGTGATTATTGAATTTATAACTTTTGTTTTACAAAAAGAAAGTTAAAAATGAACGAATTGAATAAGGTCGAAGAGATTTTCTGAGTGTATTGTGTATTTAAGTCAGGCTTAATGCTTTTTTATATCAACCACATAGCTCCACGAGCAACAATTTCTAGGCGGTTTCTTTTATGTGTGATGAGATTCATAATGGCATTGAATCCAATAAACTTCAATGCAGAAGATAAAATTTTATTCTGTTTTTTTAACAAGTGTTGGTGCTATCATTATCCAAACATTGTTTTGTGTTCTTCATTTGTGGATATTTAATTCAGCTTCTCTTGTATTGATCTGGATTCATCTGTGCTGAAATCTTTGTCCATGTACAAAAGACTGTAGGATTATCCAGGCAAAAAATTTCTTCAAAATTTTGGTTTATGATATCATAGAATATTACAAAAAAGATGCAATATTGAAGGGGGAGTTGATAATTATTAAAATTATCCTATTGTATTAACCTTGCAATTTGTTCGGTTCATCAGAGAACTCATTGCCTTGTATAGTAATTCATCCGCATACATTATTTCACTTAGCCATCGTTTGATTTAAGTTATCAACTCATTAAGCTTTAAAAAAAATACATATTGTCTAGATTTTGATTGAAGTTATTAACTCATTCATCTTTTTAAAAAAAAATTACATATACACTGAGAAATTAAATAAGTAAATGAAACAATGCTCATGATGTGTTGCAGATTGTTTTTGTCCAGTAAAGAAAAACATTTGAATGTATAAGTTAAAGAATAGTAAGTAAGTTCCCCTTTCAGACCTTGCATTCTATAGGGCATATGATGTTAAGGTCAACTGTCTCTTTGGCCAACAATGAAAGAGGGTGTTATGTGGCCAGCACAATGAACAACTGCCTTTACTTTCCCCCAACTAAAGTCGGGTACCCATCATTAAACTTGGGTGACTCAGGGGTGCCCTAAAAGTTCCTAAAAGTTCAAAATCCCAGTCTTTACCAAGATTTGAACCCAGGACACCAGGTTTGGAAGCCAAGGGCTTACCCACTCAGCCACAGTTGGAGAATGCATGAATACAATAATTGAAGTCTTTATGCTCATCAATATAAATTTTAATTACATTCTTGTTAACATTTGCTAAATATTAAAAACATTGACTCTACTCTTTCTCTTTCCAAATTGTTCACAAGAAAAAACAAATTTATTTTTGCTCTACAGTTGTCAAGTGGTGAAATCAAAAAGAAGTTTAAACGCTACTTAAAGATTCAAAAAGAGATTCATGAGAAGGAGGTCAAGAATATTCCCAAATCCCTGCAATTAAAAAAGGAGCAGCTGACACAGTTAGAGATTTCCTATGTAGAGTCAGACAAGAACTACAAGGCTGCCTGTGACAAGGTGTAAGTTCAAGTTTGGGGATTCAAGTGTCTCAAAGTAACATATAGATAACGGTTGCTTTCTGCTTCGACCTATATTTATTATTCAGTTATTCCCAAGGAAATACAGATTAAATAGAAAATCTCATATCCGTGTCTGAATATATTTAGCTCTCATCTTGTTTGTTTGTTTTTATTTAAGATTTAGATTTGTTTTTTTTTTTTCAGAAATGAAGCAATGATTATTAGATCCAATTAATCTACAAAGTCTTTTTTTTTTGGTTTTCACAAAGCTTATATTAACTCACTTTGCCTGTCTGTTAAAAAGTTTATAAATATTATTTCTCCTGCACCCATTCTCTGATCAGGTTGAAACTTTGCACCATTTTTCATTGACATAGACAAGTCATGAAACAATAAAAAAAACAACAACTGTTAGTCAATATTACTGATAACTATTTTATTAAATATCAACAAGGGGAATTAATCCTTCAGCATTTACAAAAGAAAAAAAAAGATCCCCTTTCAGACTTTTGGTCTATAGGGCAGATGATGTAAAGGTCTTCTGATTCTGTAGCCTATGGTTAACGAGGGTGTCTTGTGCCAGCACAATGACCAACCGCCTTTACTTTTCCACAACTAATGTCAGGTACCCATTAGAGCTAGGTGGACTCAGAAGTGCCCAAGGATCCCGAAATCTAATTCCCAGTCTTCACCAGGATTTGGATCCCTGGTTCAGAAGCCAAGCACTTTATAACTGCTCAGCCACCACGCCTCCTTCAGCATTTACAGATATGGTTAAATATGAAGGGTTTGGTCCCCTTACATAACTACACATTATTTCTATCATGCCAATTCTACGATCAAGTTGAAACTATATTTATTGTACCTAAAGAGAAAACATAAATCAATTAACCAATTGGTCAATTAATTATTAGTAATTAATTATTTTGTTCGACATTGAATAAGGGAAATAGCGTCTACATTTTTTAGAGATAGTTATAAGTGTGAAGTGCTTCCCCATAGTTTAGATTTGTTTTTAAAAAAATGATTTTTTAAATATTTTGCTTGTTTTAAGTATGTTTTTTTTCATGTGAAGTTAATACCATCAAGTCATTTTTTTTAAAGGATCTCTGGGTGATGAAACAATTAGGAAGTGTTTGGCTAGATTTGCTGGACAATGATATCACTAGATTGAGTTCCATTGAAGGCTAATTGAACTTACAGTGATAAAAAATTAATTTCATCATTTTTTTCCCTTTGTCTGCAGGGCTAAAGAGCAAGCAGATGTAGATAAGTTAAAAAATCCATCAGTGAAAGCTTTTTTTAAAGATCAGAATGAATTTGATGAGAAGATGTCTAAAGAGCAGGTATGGCAGAGCTTCTTTGAAGGTTTATTGTATTGTCTATTTACCACATTGGCATTTTGAGCTTAAGTTTCTTTGCTATCATCTCCAATAATGAAAGATGTAACTTGTGTAGGTTTTCAGAAGATTCTTTCCAAAATGAAAAAATGAATCCTCTTGTAGGATGGCTAGGGATGGTTCAAAACTCAGGACTATCTTTGTTACAATCGAAGCAGATTGTTTGTCTTATGTATTTAAATACAAATTTGTGCATTTTTTGAAGTGGAGATAAAATGTAGAAGAGGTTATATGTTGAATCAGCAGCTAACTAAACAAGAGATTCCCATTCTACGTTCATACTAGGGATGGATCTAATTAGATGACTTGTGTGCTGACAAGGCTTAATATCATAATATCAGGGAAGTCACAGGATGAGCTCCTAATACCAACATTTCTCCTCACATTTGAAGATATAATCATATGAATAATACCTGCCCATACACTTTTAATGTTTTATTAATTTTTATTTAAATAATTATTTATTTTTATCTATCTTCTTGAATGGAAAATAAAAAGATTGGGAATCAAAAGGGAGAGAAAAAAATACATAGGATTTTATTTTATATTTATGATTTGATCAAAATATTGTTAGCAATAACTTTGATTAATCCCCAAATATAGCCATAAAAGATATAACTAAACCTTAATGCAGTGATTGAAAATAAAAATAAAATGTGTCTCACTTCAGTTTATATGAACCATTAAGAATTAAGTTTTTTAAAAAACATTTCATTTAGGAAGAGCTGTTGGAAGCCCTCAATGAGCAAGAGGTAGCGAAGAAACACCTGGAAGGAATAGTGAGTCAAAAAAAGACATTGGATAAAGAGATCCGTGATACAACAGAGAAACTAAATAAACTCATGACCTTGTACGATGAACAGGACAAAATATTAAGTTAGTTTGATCTTTTTTATTTCTCTAATTTCTTTTTTTCTCTGGTACAAGTTTTAATTATGTGTAACTCCTTGAGCATAAGTTACAAGAACATGGGATTGCAATGAGAGAGATATTTAGAGACCTAGGCTTAAATTAGGTTTAAAAGTATGAAGTCAAGCTCAAAAGTTTATTTAGCCTGAATATCTATACATGCCATTTCTATAATCCTAAAATTGAAATAAATTGAATAAAACAATTAATTAACAATTGAGCTTAGAATCAGTAGTGTAGAAAGACATTGTTAAGCTTGTTAAGGATGAGGCAGAGACTTTGTCAAACTAAACTGTGTATCTGCTTGACATGTTTCTGATGTTCCTTCAGAGTTGAAGATAATCTACTTCCTAATCTAAACCTCTTGAAGGGGATGGCATTGGGCAGGGTATGAGCCTTGGACTGGGCGACCAAATGACAGTCTAGCGCGCATACCACCAGGCAGCTTTATCTAATTATGATTAGTTCAAAAATAATGCTTCAATGAGTAAAGCTTAGAAGCATAACCCATGAGTTTATGTTGAAATACTTTAATGATATAAATCCAAGTATATATTTGATCTTCATTCAATTCAAATAAAATATATCCATAATTTTTCACATCAGCTAGAATTAGAATTAGAAAGAACAAACAAATTTCAACCTATCCATGCTTCACATATTATAGTGTTTTCTTTACCTGTTTATGTTTTAGCTAAATTTGTATATTTGTATACTATGTTGCCATTATATATAGATTAGAAGTATTTAATTTTTGTCCATTACACACTTGGCATGAAATTTGAATTCCAAGTCTTTGACTTTCCCTTTTTTTTGGAGGGGAGCAGGGGGGGGGGCTAAGTATAAATGATAAAGTTACAAAGTATTTAAATTAAAATATTTGGTTTAATTTTATAAGGTTACTTGCCGAATTAGATTGCTGAAAGTTTACAATTTTAAGAAATCAAAACAAATCATGTGTTGTCTCCCCCTAGATGACATATTTCAAGGCAAGTATGGCTCAGAGCTGGAGAACAAATTGGAAGAGGAAGTAGAGCAGCTCTTGGACAGAAAAGAAAGAATCAGTGTGGCCAAGTACAAGTGGTCCAACGGTCGTCTGTTGTTGTTTCATGCGTGCAGCCAATTGGCCTATGCTGTTAAACGTTGGCAAGACTTGGGTCAAGTCGATAATAAGTACGTTCAAAATCTGTGCTTGCAAGAGGAAATTTTTAAAGTTTACCTGCTAGAGAAATTTTAGTTGGCAATACTTTAGTGTTGTAGTGATCTTGTGTACAACAGAACATCAATTATCTGGATTAATTGGGAACAGGGTATGTCTGCTTAATTGATCATCCAGATAACCGAATACTTAATAAAAAAAAAAGTCAGTTTAGATATTTGATTCTGGTTAACTGACATTTGGATAAACTATGCTTTACTATACTTCTTTTCTGTCTTTTAACTTTTTGTAGGACACATTAAAGAATGAAGTAGATAGCAGCTGTGCTAATGCTTTAGTACTTTTTTTTTTTTGCTTGACTCCTGATTCCAAGTTTTATTTATCACTGTCACTGTTAGAAAATTTATTACGACAAATAATGTTTGATGACTAAGTTGTGTGTATGTTTCTTTTGTGTTCTGAAAAGGACATTATCATCATCATCAAACTCTATTTGATTTAGGGGTTGATAGGTTTAAGTCCTTGAATAAGATGTAGATTGAACTACTTTCTTTTGCTGAACATTTTATGAACTAATAAGTAGATCTATCTTTTTTATTTCTTTTCAGCTCTTCTTTGAGTCTATTCTTTTAACTGCATAGCATTGCTTCAATATGTCAATTCTAATTAATGAGAAAGTATGAACTGATCCGTCATAACATACATATAGAATTACTAATTTATTGATCATATAAAACAAGTATAGTTTCCCTTTTGATCTATGGAACAGATGATGTTAAGGTCATCTGTTTCTTTGGTCAACAGTTAACGAGCAGATCATATGAAGTAGAACTCAATATTCATGTTGAAATATATTTAAATTATCTCAAAATGTCTTTATTTTTGTTTTAACATCAGTAATATGCAAGTCAAATTTCAACTTGCAACAGAGACTAGAAATAATCTGATTGCTGCTAGCCAAAACATAATGACAGCTAAAAGATACCTCAACAATATCAAGGTAAGAAAAAACATTTTATACTTAATTATTTTTCACTAGTTCTAATTCTGTCCCTTTGACCTGCTGAAGAGTTGTTGGGACACCTCTGATAAATTCATTGAATCAACTCCATTGGTTTTACATATTCAGTGTGGGTCAACTGTACTGATGGTAAGGTTAAACTCTTATCAAAACATGACCTTAATCATAATCCATTCATGACATAACCTATAAACGAAAAAAAAAAATAAAGGTTTTATTGACAGTTAAAAATCATGCTTGGTACTGAGAACAAAAGGAATTCGAGTGATGGACAAATCCCTAAAGTCTAGGTGCATGTTAGATTCATAATATTCTGAAATAGCTTCAGGGTCAAATCAAGAAGAATCAGTATTTTATAAGGAAGGGAGATGTCTGGACTTTGAAAAGAAAAGCCAAAAATGATTTTTTTGTTGATTCAATGTTGTGGAAATGCTTTATTACAAACTTTTATAGGCCAGTGTAAATTGAGCTATTGCCCTGTCTGCTTCTATTTGTAAGATTCATGGTAAACAAGTCTGATGTTCTTTGTATTTGTCCTGACCTATAAATGTTACTTGGATAAGTCAGGTCAAGAAAACTATTAATAAATGACTTGTAAGGATTCATTATGTAGAGTTTTATCCAGGACTTTATGAGATGAAAATCTGAGCTTCCAATCTTTAACTCAAACACTGAAAAACTTGAACAATTGCTGGCTGTTAAATTTAGTCTTGTTTTAGTTAATGAGATTGAGAGAGAATCTGGCACCCTTTTATATTTCAGTTTCCTTACTGTGAGCCGGAGGAGATAGACACTTTGAACAGAGCAACAGGCAACATTTACATAGACATGCAGAATCCACAAAGACACCAGCATGCCCTTCAGTGTTACAATGTCACACACAAGAGATGTGCAGCCCTCCTTCAGTGGTTTGACAGTGTAAGTGACTGTAGTGAAACTAAGTTGTTTTTGTGCATGCATCCAGCATGTCAGAAGGTCATGTCCTGTGTGTGTGTTCATAGTAGTTAAGCAATGTCATGTGAGATGTGTTTGTGCTATTTCACTGTGTACTGCAATCTTGTTGAATAAGCAATGCTATTGGTATTCTAGAAGTTGTTATTTCATTACAATTTATTTGGGGTTCTTCAGTAAACTTTTGTCCCTAAACTGTCTCATCTGTACCGGTACAACATTTTCTGTTTATACGATTGACTAGACAGATTGAGGATGGTTTTGTTTTTGTACACTCTCTTCCTCTGTATTTTAGATTTTTGTTGTTTTCTTTTTAGGTTATCAGCAATACTATTGAAAAAGATCTTGCTGTAGCCAAAGCAGACTTGGCACCTAAAGAGCAAGCACTGAGGAATGAGAGACTGCGACTGATCAGAGAGAAACTTGGGGACGACAACACTGAGGATATTAAACTAGAAAATGGTAAACAAAAAGTTTTTTTTAAATTTAAAAAATTCATCAGCATCCAAAATAAAACTGAAAAGAAATATTCTACAATATAAAGTACAAAGTAAGGCATATGTATGTCCCACATAGAAATCAAAACCATTTGACCAATCTTGATTTAAACATGGCACAAATGTTTCTTAGATCATAGCGGAAGCAGTAGTGTATCATAATGTCCCTCTCTCAACCAGAGGGCCCTAAAAATAGACAAAAACTACCTAATTTTATTAAAGAATACAATTTTTTTGTCATAAATATGTCGGTAGAATGGGTAAATCCATTTTCACACTCTACTTTTGTTTTCATGGCAAAATTTTAAAAAAATGTGAAGGGGACATTCTCCAAGTTTGACATACATCTAGATTCAATCCAGTCGATCAGTAATACCCAAACTAAGACCAGCAGGCTGCTTGTCATATCTGGTTAGGACAAAATAAAACCTTTTTGTAACATGATTGATAAACTTAAAGACACAAAAGTATTTTTGTTAATACTTTTGTAGAAAGAAAGTGGCTTATATAAACTTTTTAATGCTCCCTGACTCCTTGATGTTTTATTTGTTGGCCTCCTGATGTATTTGACTTTGAAGCTTTTAATTATGGTTAACTGTAGACTAATCTTTGAACCTTAAGAATTTTGATACTACACTTTTACCATATAATTAGGATATTAATTAGGAAAAAAATCTACTTGTTTTGATAATGTATTTCAAATTAACAATATTTGAATGCAACAGAAGAAAGATGTAAGTAATTAATATTGTAAATTTCATTTGTATTGTGCATTGTAAACTATAGATACCATTAAATTTTTGTATGTAGTTGTTTTCTTTTTATTAATTAGTTTGATAATTTCTAATTTCTATCTGGTAAATAATTGGAAAGATAGCTTTTGAGGAGCTTTTTATTGTAGCAAAGTATCCATTTCATTAGAGACTTTTTTATGCTAACCTTTGTAAAACTTATTATTTGTAAAATGGATACAAATGTTTCTTACATAAAGTGTTCTTCTCATAAAGGATAACACTTTTTACTAAAATAAATTAGATTTGTATCCACATTGCCAACCTACTGCCCCCATGCTGAAAGAAAATTGAAACTGTGTTCTATCATTGAGTTGGCTTACAGAGTTTTTGTGTGTTAATTGAAATATGTTGGATTTTAATGTAGATTAAATGTGTTTAGTAGGATATCCTTTTTAAGTTTTGATATGATCTATTTTTATTTTATACCTACAGTATTTGTAAGAAGGCGTGGTGGCTGAGCGGTAAAGCACTTGGCTTCTGAACTGGGCTCCTGATGAAGGCTGGCATTTTTATTTAGCTGTCCTTGGACGCCTCTGAGTCCACCCAGCTTTAATGGGTACCTAACATTAGTTGGGGAAAAGTAAAGGCGGTTGGTCATTGTGCTGGCCACATGACACCCTCATCTGCCCTATTGACCACAAGGTCTGAAAGGGGAACTTTACTACTTTTTTACTTTAAAGTATTTGTGACATAGTATTATTTTTAAATGACTGATTAAATTGTTATGCCTCTTGAAAGTGTAAAGCTTTTTTTTTTGTTTACACTTTCATTCTTCAAATTTTAATTTCTTAAATGTTTTTTTTGAAAACATTCTTAGATAAGTAGATATTTTTAACTTATATTTTTAAAAGTTGAAATTTAATTATAAGAATGTTGACATTTTTTTGACAGATATGATTGATGAATTTGATACTGATGTATTAGAGCCTGAGCTTCTGGCTATTTCAAAGCCAGAGGGAGATGTAAGTCTTTTCTCCTTTTTAAATTATTTCTCAATAAAGGTCATAACCAATTAAGTTGCTGCTTCAACACGTCTCATAAGATTGTATATACTATTTAATGGTAAATATTTAAATGTGATATCTGCAGCAATGCATTTTATATCTGAATTCATTAGGTATCAAAGTTTAACTCTTTTTCTGGAGGCTAACTAGCTGTCTGGTTGAATTTGATAGCATAAGATGGCAACTTGATTGTTTGGTGTTTATAAACAAACTTTTTTGTGGAATGTGTTGATCTGTGTTTCATCTCCCACTTTCCCTGGCAATGCTTCTCAGCCTCGCCTTGGTGCTCAATCAAGAATTGATCGTTAGAGGAGATGATTATGAAAAAAAAAAGAACACCTGTTAGGGTGCCTAACTATCTAGTCCATTGCACTGGCGGGGATGAAAAAAAACTACAAATATGTTATTATCCACACATCGTTTTGTATGGCATCTTAATGTGGTACAGAGAATGTAACATGGAGTCTTGGCCTTGCTTCTAATCCAAACCTCCTGGAATATGAGAAGCGTGGGAAGCGTGGTCGAGATGCTAAGAGGCGCTTGAGCTTGGGCTTGGCTACCTAGAAGGGGGCTCGAGGTTCAACACCCGACTCGGGCAGAGTTGTGTTTACTGAGCGCCTAAAGGCAGCACGGAAAACAAACTCCTAGATACCACCTCCCCCCCACTGGTCCACAAATGAGATTGGACCAAAGCGCTCTGAGCATGCTATAAGCATGAAAGTAGCGCTATATAAAAGCAATAATAATAATATGAGCCAGCAGTAATAGGCATGTAATAATTGACATCTGCTTGGATCTTTTCAAGACAGAAGTTTGTTCAGACAGGCAGATGGAGCAAGCTTCCATAGGCCTAGAGTTCCAAGATTCAACTCTTTGGACAATTACAAAGAAGAAGAAGAAGAATCTTCCACTTCCATCCATTATGATTTTGACATTTGACATTCTCAGTTAACTAAATGACTGGGAAAAAAAATTAAGACTTGCTTTATGTGTTTGTTGTAAGATGTCTGGCTGAGTGGCATGTTTACCTAATCAAGTGGTCTCAAATTCAAATCTCCATGTAGACTCAAGCTAAACTGAGTTTGCAAAGCAGTTAAAGTCAGCATGGAAATATTGTCCCAGAAACCCCCCCTCCCTCCATATGTTGACTAAAGAGATTGAGCAGTGAGCATGCACTAAGAGCTAAAGCAGACATAACTATATGTGGAGTTCTTGTGTGGTTCAGGGGTAAATCAAATATTTGTAGAAATTATGTATACAAATTTGGTCAATAAGTTTAACTTTTGATATTTTTTTTACTTCATTAGAATGGCAAGCTGGCTGCAAGTGACAGCCACAATACTCTAGCTCCGACTCCACTTCCTCTCAATGAGCTTGCACCCCCACCATCACAAGAGGATTTATTTGGTGAGTTCTTGTCTTGTGATCTGTTGCTTAGAATAGGTTTAGGTTTTTATAAAACACTAGTTGACCGGCGGCATAGCATACGCCCGCTATTTACCAGGGCCGGCGACCGCAGTGGGGCCCGCATTTCATAGGACACGCAATTTTATAGGACCCGCTCAAATTTAAAGTGTAAAAATGATTAAATTAAGCCATTTTATTACTTACAACAGATTCCCCGCGCCATCCTGTCGATTTAAATGAGTCCCAGGAGCACTAACACATCTATAATCAAGAAAAGTTTGTATTCGTCATGTTGGAAACATGCAATGCAATTTTTAAATTTTTCATAATATACGCCGCTATTTTGCAGGGCAGGCCTTATAGGCACTGCAACATATGCGACCGCAGTGGGCCCTGCACTTTCTTTGGTCCCGTGCTAATTTTTAGGTGTATAAATTATTAAATTGAACCATTTTATAACATGATATAACAGATTTCCCTCGCTAAAGTCAAACCTGAGAGTAGTATCTATCTGTGTATTGACTGGTAGTCGTTCTTATCACACAAAACAATCTCTTCCGGCTTCCACTTTTTTAACCTTTCTTCCATTCACTACACAAATTCATAAGAGAGTTTTATGAAACAAAAATGTGTGCATTGCAATTGTGTGTAGGCCAACTTTATTTTCATACTTATAAATTGTGTTTAATCTCTAAGACTGAGGATAAAGCAATTTTTACATTTTTCATAATTTGGAAATCCGAATTCAATAGTAGATATATATGTGCATGTTTTCACGTTACACTTGAAGTTACTTCCTTTTTCCAGTCTATATTTATTTACTTATTTACTTATTATTTATTGTTATTTTGTTTCGTGAATGAAAAAAGTGCGGATTGGGATGCACCAATTTCCATTCACACCGCGTGCGTGCTCCATGGGATCTTCCCTATTTACTTGTTGTTGCTTGTATGTTGTTTGACCTCTTACTTTGAGGATATTATATATAGATAGGTTATTGTGTGTCTAGACTAGTGACATAAATCTATGCTACACAATATCAAACATTCCACCTCTTAAAAACTTCTAAAAATCAGACCATCTCTTCTTGTTGGTTTAAATTTATAAATGGAATATTTCTGACTTGTTTGCTTTTTAAATGTGTCAAGCATTCTTGATAACTACTTAAAATGAAGTAGATCATCCAATTTTCTTTTGCCTCTAGTATACTGTGTTAGCTAATTTCTATATTTTTCCTTGCTAGCACAATAAATCAAAGGAAAGATCTAATCAGAAATAAAAGAGGAAAATTCCTTCTTATTAAATCAGGATATTAACCAAAATTTGTTAATCAGTTTAACCAATGTGACCTCTTTATTAAACAATTAAAGACAGAGGGCTGTCTAGCCATAAGGCATCTGTCTGGCTGGAGGTTTGTGCTTGGTGGAACATTTGAAATTGTTAAATCATACTAAGTAGAGTTAATTAAGTCCATTTTCTTATCAAAGTTTTCTTTGCTTCTGAAAGTTGTACATCTATAATCTTTCCTGAAATTAGAAACAGAAGAAAGTGAAGTATCCTTCCTATTTAATTCAACACTTTTCTTTATCATCACTCTTATTACATGACTTTTGGATTCTCTTTTCAAAGTAGCCTACACTTTAGGATCTTATTACATGACCTTTGGATTCTCTTATCAAAGTAGCCTGCACTTTAGGATCTTATTACATGACTTTTGGATTCTCTTTTCAAAGTAGCCTACACATTAGGATCTTATTACATGACCTTTGGATTCTCTTTTCAAAGTAGCCTGCACATTAGGATCTTATTACATGACCTTTGGATTCTCTTTTCAAAGTAGCCTACACATTAGGATCTTATTACATGACCTTGGGTTTCTCTTTTCAAAGTAGCCTGCACTTTAGGATCTCTTATTAAACTTTTCAGTTTTTCCTCTTTACTGTTTTTCCAACCTCACTCAGTCTGTTGCTTTCTTGAGGTTTTCCTTCGAATTGCTTGTCTTTGTGGGATGAGATGGAAAGAATAGTTCTACCCCAAGACTTGTCTATTTTTTTTTTCATAATTTGTTTCTTTTCACACATTTTAGACAGTAATGTATTTTGCGGTACCACTGTGCAGCTTAACATTTACATTTTTTTTTCAAATATTCTCTCAACAACCAGCCAATAAAAAAACAACATACTTTTTCATATATTTGTTGCCAAAGTCCATACCCTCCCTCCCAATACAAAGCTAATTTTCTTTGTGAAGCTGTTTAAGAATATTATAATGATTGATAAGCATAATAATTATGATTCAATTTTATCCAACATGACCATAACAATGAAAAAACAAGTGGTTCTGCTTGAACCAGAATAAAAAAAGACATTAACATTTACAATCAACAATAGCAACTGGCCTCTTTTCTTTTTGACATTATCCTTCATTGAAACAATCCAACCTAAACACTCTCATGCCAATATCCATGAGGGTAACATACTCTAAGAGTCTAGACTGAAAGACCTTGACTCAGAAACAAAAAGTAAAATACACTTCTACAGTATTCAAGAAAAAGTAATACAGATTCCTAATACATTCACAACCCTTGACTTACATTTTGATTCAAATTTTACAGGTAACATTGAGCAGCTGAAGAAGCAGCATGAGAAAGAAATGGCCCAGATTGAGAAAGCCCAGGAAACTAATAAGGCAAGGATAGAGCAAGGTCTTCAGGAGAAGCTCAAAGAAAGAAGGACAAAAAGAAGCAGACTTCAGGAAGAATAATCTTGACATCTTCAGCATAGAGTAACTTGATTATTATTTTTAGAAAGACATGACTCATGTTCAAAAACAACAAGAAATCAACTTTATTATATCATTGAAAAAACATATCCTTATTTTGTTAGGTTATTTTTTAAAAATGTAAAGCTAGAAAGTAAAACTGTAAGTCTACAAAGTAAAACTGTAAGGCTGCAAATTAAACTCTAAAGCTACAAAGTAAAAATGCAAACACAGCAAAGTTAATAAACTTAAACATAATATTCTCTAGTAGTAGAAGAAAAGATTTTGCAAGGGATGTAAAGAAATCTCCTTGTTATGAAAACGTTATAATTTTTATCAAATATAACATTTTAATAAATTCTAGGGCTAATTAAGAAAAAAACAACTCTTGTTATTATTTTAAAATTATTTGACCTAATGATTTCAGCTATAACAATCTCTTCTTGTTTTTATCATGCCAAAGCTTTTTGAACAGTGATACACTTTGGCTATTAAAATATATACTATTTACAATGTTATTTTTAGAATCTATCTATTTCTACTTCAGCACTGTGATATTATAGTTTTGAATTCTATTTTTTTCCCAGATTTTTTTTGTTGTTGTTTCAATGAAATAGTCTTACATGATGGAAAGAATTATTATATATATATATATATATATATATATATATTTAAAGAGTTTGCCTTTCTAAAGTGGCCAAAATATTTTATTTGTTGAGTGTGTTTTTGATGGATTGAAATTGTTACTATGTCTTGAAAAGACCTTGCTGAACAAGCAGCAAAGATCTTTATAATACTTGAATTGCTGCACATATATACTCATTTCATGTCAGAATAAAAAACTTGTAAGCATTTAGTTCTTGATGCAGGAAAACAGCAATTCAAACAATAAAATCACTGTGGAGACAAAACCAAAAAAAAAAAACCCAGCTAAACATAGTAACATGTAATAGTTACCACCTTTAAATGACATATTTTTTTCATCAGGTTAGACAATAAAAAGCTATAACTCTTTATGCACAACTAAAAAGGAAACATTTGTGATAAAAACAAATTTAAACCATACAGAAATTGTAGCAATCCAATTATTAAGTCACTGTCATGCAGGAGAACCCAGTGCCCATTGTAAAATTGATTTCATTTCGGCTATACAAAAGCTAATTGATAATCATTCAACTGTACATAATTATTACTTATTATGTTAATTTATTTTTTTAAAATATATTTTGTGTATTATTTTGCAGTAAGTAGTTATAAATATATTTATATGTATCAATGCTCAATTTTTTAAATGCTGGTTTTCATTGTTTCTTATACTACATTGTCTTTTTATAGATTTCTTTTCTTTCTTCTGGTTAGTATCAAGAAAGACTAAGAGTCATTCACAGTCAACTGCTTCTATCTCCCAGTTGCTGCTCTATATATTGGCAGTAGACTATTTGAATAGTGGGATTTTACATTTTTTTTAAAACAAATTTCTTTTTTCAAAATTTTTTTTTTTCGATATTGTAAATGGTCACATAGTAAGCTATTCCAAAAATATAACTCTCTATAAATATTTGAGTCATTTCTTAAAAATATCCATCTATGCCAGTGCTATGTGCTAATCAATTTAGGAATACCAAATAGTGTAAAAGAGATTGAAAATATCCATAGCAACATATATTACTATTTCAGTGCAGGGTTACTCTGAGGGAGTAATTTTGCAACGTTACTCTCAGCAAGTAACTTGGTTTATAATAGTTATTTCAATATCTTTTTAATGTCATATGATTAACTCTTTTTTTTTATATTTTTTTTACATTTATCCAGATGTGAGAGTGATTTGTTTATTTTGGTTGTGACTTGGAAGCAGGAAAAATATGTTTAAAAAAAAACAACAAAACATTGTGTTTGTGTTTTCTCTCAAAAATTTAATAATACAATTTCTTAGTGTATTTGTTAATCTTTTATTAGATTTCAATCAATAGAATGTATTAAATTTTGTGATTTTTTTTATTTAAATGTATAATAAAAAAGTTAAATCTGTCATTGTATTGATTTTTTAATGAATTTTAAAAATGTTTTTCCTTTTTCAGTGCTCAGTTTAATCGTAATTGAAAAAAAAATGTTCTTGACTAATTTATTTTATTTTACTTTTGTAGGCAGTTTGTTTTCTTTTAAAATAAAACATATGTTTCAATTATTTGATAAAATAAAAAAGTTATTAATTATTGAGTTTTGTTAATTCCAGGAAAACTCTATTGTTTTCCATAAAAATAATTTCCACCCAAAGATTTAAGAAAGAGTTGTGTATGTTTTAAATGGTATGAATTACTCTTGTTCTTTTAAAAGCAAACTTATTTATGTTTATTTACTTTTCATGTTGATGAGAGATTCATAATGTATGCATAAGTCTATAGAAGCTTAATGTTAATATAATATCTGTAAATTTGATTGTTGTCATGGAAGTCTGCCCTTATGTCTAGACAACCCAAACCCATAAACAATAAGATAATCTTTTTCATATTCTCTTACTTCTTGCTAGGAATCATTTTCAGATATCATTGGCCTGCCTCCTGGCACTAACCAATTCATGTGAAATAGGATGTATTTGGTAATATTTTCTTTTAGATTTTTTATTAAGATTTTTTTCTTTTTGGACCTACTCATTTAACTCTTTGCCTACGTAAATGTGACAAAGTCTTTAATTTTTGTGATACTTGTACATTTAATTTTTTTTTTTTTTTAAATTTCATCTCAATGAACAACAGTTAGAGCTTTTTAAAAAAGTTTCATAATTTTTTTTCTCACATTTATTTTAAACATGTTCATGTTAAAATTCCTTTCGTTATGAAATCATAACATTTTTCTTTTAAATTTATATATATATATATATATATATCATATCCATTTAATTGGACTACATTCAGGGCTCAATTGTTTTGTTCCTAATAACCAGCTTGACAATTAACAGGTTTAAAATGAATTATAGGATTTGTTTCAGTACCTCAGAATTCAGTCTGAATGATATATATATATATATATATATAACACCCACACATTATTTACTATTTATATTTACTGTCTACATAGAGAAGTCTATGACACTGTTGAATTGTTTTATTATCTCTTTGCCAACATTGTTTCTGTCCAAGTTTGTACAAGTTTGACTGTACAAGTGCATATTTTTTTTTTTTACCAACTGTTAATATTATTTTACACGCAAACCTCTATGCAAATATTTTATACCACTGATTCTGTTAGTCAAACTTGATTTTAGCTCTTTTTAATTTTCAAGGTATTGAACTTTGTGTTTTATTGACTTAGCATCCACTTAGAAACTCAATACTTCATGACATTTCTAGCCAAAAAAAGTCTCTGTTGTATTTTGAAAATGTGGCAAAGGGAAAAAGTTTGTTCTGCAAGATTTGTGAGACTTTTTAAAGTTTAGGCTGGACTCAGGGGCGCCCTAAAAATTATGAAATTCAAAATCACAGTCTTCACCAGGATTCGAACCCAGTACCTCAGGTTCGGAAGCCAAGCGCTTAACCATTCGACCACCGCGCCCCCACCCAGCTCTAATGGGTAGCGGACATTAGTTGGGGAAAGTAAAGGCGGTTGGTCGTTGTGCTGGCCACATAACACCCTGCTCGTTAACTGTTGGCCAAAGAAATAGATGACCTTAACATCACCTGCCCCATAGATTGCAAGGTATGAAGGGGGTCTTTTTCTTTCTCTTTCTTTGAAAGTTTTAGGATAAAACAAAGACATCTCCAGTCCATGGCTTTTAGGATCAAACAAAGACATCTCCAGTCCATGGCTTTTAGGATCAAACAAAGACATCTCCAGTCCATGGCTTTTAGGATCAAACAAAGACATCTCCAGTCCATGGCTTTCTTGGTCCCCATCTCTCTGCACACAGTACGGTCCAGGGCTGTCTACCCAGTAGCCAGTATCAAGATTCACTGCTCATTATTAATTCTACAATCTACATTATCATTGCAATAATACCAATAATAATAAGATATTTACTAAAGATTAATAATAAGATTTGCTAACATAACAGTACATCCTTTTGTTAAATCAGCTAAGAGATAGTGACAGCTGACCTCATTGATACATTAATTTTCAAGGCCCTAAATATCCCTCAGACTAATCTCTGTCAGAGACATAAATAAATATAGACTGGCCGATAAATAAGTTTTATGAAATGAAAATGTATGACTTGCAATTTAGTGTACTTTATTTGTCTTTTGTTTAATCTCTTAAGACTGAAGATCATGCAGTTTTCATAGACATAAATAAATATAGACTGGAAAAATGAAATAACTTCATGTAACTTGAAAACATGTAGATCTATATCTATTGTATTCGGATTTCTGAATTCTGAAAGATTAAAAAACCATTGTCCGCCGGTGGGCAATTAAGATTTTCTTTTCATTTCGGGTGGGGGGGGGGGAGGAGGGGTTGAAATTCCCCCTCCCAACCATCCCTGTCTACGCTCATGGTACCTGACAAGAGTTGGGAGAAAAGACCTTCGCATCATCTGTCCTAGTCTTAAAGGAGAAATTTCTCTACTTTACTTGAATATGACACTCGCCCAGGGTACCAAGCACTGCTAAGGCTGCCCCTGAATATGACACTCGCCGAGGGTACCAAGCACTGCTAAGGCTGCCCCTGAATATGACATTCGCCCAGGGTACCAAGCACTGCTAAGGCTGCCCCTGAATATGACACTCGCCCAGGGTACCAAGCACTGCTAAGGCTACCCCTGGTTTGGACTTCGCTGGTTAACTACTCAACTATGCATGTATTGGGTGTCAATTATAATAATAATGCTTGTCTGCGAGTCCGAAGGTCAGTGAGAAACGCAGCCCCAGCTGTGACCCACACACCTTGCTAAACACAGGGCAAGCATAACCATTGTCCGCAGGTGGCCGATTTAGATTTTCTTTTAGCCGTCTGCGTCTGTACTCGGCAGCGGATTGTCTTTTTGTCTGAAATGTTTATCCCGCGACCTTTTTGAGTGACCTTCAGCTGTCTCGTTCTGATGCCGCATGCAACCAGGTGCTCTCTTCCAGTATGGGAACCTAGGCTTGGAGATTAAGCGTTTATGGAAGTTATCTAAAATAACAATATACTCCATTGTCATATCAACCGAGGGGATAATAATAACTGACCTCACAGATACCTTCAAGGCTCTTGGCATTCCTAGGAACATTCTCGTTGCCTGTCAGAGGGCTGTACTGCTGCAGACCTGCCACATCACCAGAAAATTCCTCAGTGGAAACTGATAAAGGGAATACGATGAATTTTGTCTCCCTTTAACGAAACTCGACCCTGGCTGCACCAGAGAATGAACACTCGTTCTTTTCTAACATAATAATAATAATAATAATTCAACTATTGAAAATCTGTATGAACAATTGGAAGATAAACCTGCACCTTAATAGGGTATATATCAGGGTGACTCTCTATCCCCGCTCTGGTTCTGCCTAGCGATTAACCCTCTATCTGCACTACTCCAAGACACTAATAATGGTTTTAGGGTTGACACTAAATGTACAAAGTATGTGTCCCACTTATTATACATTGATGATCTAAAGCTATATGCAGAATCCGAGCAAAAATTACACAACTTTAATCAAAAAGGTGAAATGCTTCAGTGACGATATCTGTATGTCTTTTGGCCTGGATAAGTGTGGCATCATAAGCATTAAAAAGGGCAAGGCAACGAACACCAACATTGCATTTGAAGGCATCGAGGAGTTGAACTCTGCCTCTCTTTATAAATATCTTGGAATAAACCAGAATGCCAAGATAAACCATAAAAAATTAAAAGAGGACTTCCTTGATAAATATAAGTAAAGGTTTAATAAAATCCTCAACACCAAACTGTCTGGCAGTAACCTTATCAGTGCAATAAATAGCTGGGCCGTCCCAGTGCTCCTTTATACATTCGGTGCCATCAAATGGACTGACACCGACCTACATGACATTGACATGCTGACGAGGAAATTGTTAACCAAATTTCGATGCTTACATCCCAAGTCTTCCACCATAAGGTTACAGCTATACAAGACAGAGTAATTAGGACAAAAAATTACGAAAAGCATATCCTAAAACTCAATGTTGTCGACAAATGCCGAAAATGTGGAAATGTGGGTGAGTCGATTGAATACATTATGGCAGGATGCCCTGCCCTATCGGAATCTGCCTAACTAGGTCGTCATAACCAAGTTGAAAAGCTAATACACCAGCACTTGGCTTTGACGCACAATTTGATCGGGAAGGATACTCCTCCTTACTACATTTTTACAAGTACTCGCCAGAAGAGGTTCTCGAGTCTCCTGATCACCTGCTGTACTGGGATAGGCCTATTTTGACCGACTAAACGGTAGACTTTAATCGCCCTGATCTGCTGCTAATCGATAAAAAAGAAAAAGCCGCTATCTTGATAGACATTGCCGTACCACTGTCTCATAATTTAAGAAACACTGAGTTGGAAAAACAGCGTTGTCATATCAACCGAGGGGATAATAACGAATGACCTCACAGATACCTTCAAGGCTCTTGGCATTCCTAGGAACATTCTCGTTGCCT
>JADKLZ010079391.1:10013858-10027348 GCA_021533235.1 Biomphalaria straminea
GACCTGGTTTCTAGAACCTACTCTAAAAAGGACACAACTAAAATCGTCACAGGGGGTGACACCCGAGTGGGAAAAATTCCCTTTTCCAAAAAAAAAAATGTATATTAATACCAACTTAAACATGTGACAGAAGCACGATCAAAATAAATAAGAATGGTGGAATAAACATTTTCTTAATGGGAACAAATCAATAAAAAGATTTTCTTGTTCGATATTTAGTGGTCCACAATGACAAACTAGCGAGAAGATTGAAGAACATTTATCAGGCTTTCAAATCTGGAACATTTTGGCTGTCCTACTTAGGCTACAAAAACAATTGACAGCGAAGTCATTGATATGACTGACGTATAGAGGAGAAAACAGAGGAACATCTTGCCCTTATAGATTGCTTACTATGGCATTGTTTCTAGCAAAGCAAAAGATGGTATATGGAAGAAGAACTTTCATAAATAATAACATTTTTTTTTTCTTGGGATTATGGAAATGTTATCCAAATATAACCCATTGCTGAAATAACAACTTATAAGATTGCAAGGGAGCGATGCAAAAAAGTTACTTTCCAAGCTTGTACCAAAACTCAAAGAGTTTATAAATGATTTAGCAAACTACTTAAGGGATATACTATTCTGAGATATAAATGTTGCAAGTTAATCTTGGATCTTGTATTACACCATACATAACACAGAACTCTGAAGTTGTAAGATATATTAACAGTAGCAATGGTCCTCTTTAAGTGGACCAAAAGCTGATGGTAGCAGTTCTGATAATTTAAAACGCCTGAAAACAGATTGATATGAGCTCAAGGACATGGTAATGAAGCTACAAAGTCAAGACTTGACAAAGAAGTGCCGGCAGTGTTAATGAAGAAACTTAACTTGAATATATGTGTACACCATTTATTTTAGCTATTTGGTCAAAATTCTTAATCAGAACATGCTTCTAACATACATTTTGTCTCGGTTTTCTATTAAAAATGTTTCTTTCTTTGCCACTTTTACTAACTGAGGGGATATTTTAATTAATGAAATAGAGTCTTATGAATAACTCTCTGGTGTGCTCATCGTGTTGCTGTTAGACCCATGAAATAACAATTTTAAGAAAGTGTGACGGTGAAAATCTTTGCCGTCACTCTGAGAATACAAACACTAGAGGAGCAGCGCAAAGATAACTGTCTGTAAATACATGCGTACATTTCATTGTTTGACTTTCTTGTTGGCAGATGTACCGAGGGACAAGTTAACCAAACACAAGAGTACCTTCAAATTAAAGTGTCAATTATTGGCAAAGTGGTGGCTAGGCTAGTGCATTTCATTTACTCTTCGAAATGTGTGACAAGCTCCAAAAGCTATTGAGATAACTTTAGTCAAAACAAACTAGCATGTTAATGCAACAGAAAAATAAGTTTTAACGATAAGAAAATATAAGGAAAGTAATCTCAAGATGACGGATTCACTATAAAATAGAGAACAATAGGTTAATGCTGAGTGCATCACTCTCTTTTATACTAAGCCAGACCACAAGATATGAGAACTAGAAGACATCTACAGGCTGCAAAGTTTTGAAGGACGTCAACAAATCTTTACCAGCCTTGGATTTAAGCCTTGAACTGTTTCTTGCCAAATGCACCTCTACGTGCATGCCTACGTGGCGTCATGTGAAAGAAGCTTTTTAAAACTAAAGTTAATTAACAACTATAATAACTTTAAAAAAAAAAACGATTTCAAATCAAGCACTCTGTCCATTGAAAACGAAGTCGAACAAGATATTGAGCTTAAAGTTATTTATAAGTTTTCAAATGTGAAATCCTGATAAGGAAACTTAAGTTTTTATTTTTTCTAAAGTTATTGTAGACTTTTAAATGTTAAGATTTTAAGAAAAAAGTTTTCAAGTTTTTGTACCGATCAGTACAGATCTACTTTTCATTTTCATAAAGTTGATTTTTTTTTCAGTAGTTGTCTTCATGAAACTAGCACTATAAAGTTCAAAAGTTTCTGTTATGAGCTCTTTTAAGTTTACTAAGGAAAGGTTGTTCAGTTGATGTTCAATTTGTTTCTAATTTAAAAATCATAAATGTTAATCTATGTAATAATAAACTATAAAATGTCAGCGACAAAAAAAAAGTTAAACAGAATCGAAATTCCTTTTAACTTTGTGTAACAGCAATAGACTAACTGTATTATTGCGAAAAACAAAAGCGACGATAGTTTTTATTGGGAAGAAAAAGTGGAATGCTTGGGGGGGGGGAGGTGACACCCCGATCTTACCGCACCGGGTGACATCCATCCTAGTGACGCCACTGCTCTGTAGTAATTCAAAGGATTTTGTAGCAAGTTATCCTTAAAGGATTACAGGCACGACACGGCCTAAATTGTGCCGATGTGCCTACAATCAAAATCAAATCAATTAGCAAGCAGTGGTGAAAAGTAATATTAGCGTCAAAGTTAAAGTGTAGTAGACATTCGTGTCAAGAAGTAAAGATTATGTTAGTGAGTTAATGTGTATTTTAGACTGAGAAATGTAATAAAAGAAGTCAGTACCAAAACAATGGACCTCATTCAGCAATTGTAAACAAACAACATTTTGCCAAGCAACATTTATCACGTGACTAAATGTTGTTTGTTTACCTTTGGTGAATGAGGTCCATTTTTCAAATATATCGTATATCATTGACACTATTTCTCCGTTTGTATATCCTATAAGTTAATAAATAAAGAGGAGATTATATAATGTGTTTGCATTTTCTTACCGAAAATGAGCAATCCATACATATACAAATGAACCAACAAAAAAAAATAATTCGAAGCAATACATACCCGTAATAAAACGATAAAGGATATAACAAATAATCCATAGGATAAAGTTTTCTTTTTGTTCATCGTAATGGCATTAACTAGATCTTGTGGTGTGCTCGATACAACTATTTATAGACTACGCTTCAATGTTTTCTACTAGTTCAGTGTTAGCCATTATTGGCACAGTTGATAGAACAGCAGATCAGGGTTGGATAATTGTTGTACAGCATTACCTCCTGTTTGTGATTCTGTGACAACCAAAATACAAAACAAAACAAGGTTACAAGGATAGGTTATGTCAGATTAAATCGAAGATTATACAATGAAATAGCAATGTAAGTCCATAGTAGGAAGTGCGGCTTATTAAATATTTTAATTTAATTATTCTACTTATATACATACCAAATGTATTCATTCACCATTTAAACAAAAGTAAACATTGTATTTGAAATTTAAGTACTTTATATAAGATATAATACTTACAGTATGAAAGAAAATATTTTTTTCAAACCATTTTTTTAATTAGGAAATAGCAACAATGTTTACATAAATATTTACAAATATACAAGTAATTACTCTTTATTATTATGATAGTCTACCGTGGTTTTTGTTTAGTATTAATAGTGAATATTTGTAAAAATGGTGTATTTTTATGAAAAAAAAAAAAGCTTTTATTTTAAAAAATGTAATGATTCTCTTGCGGAAAAGAAGACCCGATTAAGATCAAAACCCAAGCTGGCCACCAATAGTTTGGATCAGGTTAAAGAGGTATAGTATATAGTGTGCGTGGTATCTGGTATACGGAGACTAATTGGGTATACGCCAATAACAATCACAAAAGAGCCATATTGAAATGAGAATATATCTTTTTCTTTGTTCTTATTATGATTTTAAATAATGAGACTTAACCAAATTACATACAAATTAAAACGAAACAAGAAAATTCCATTTTAATACAATAGACTATATATTTTTTATTTTTTTATAATTTATTTTTTTATTATACTCTTTTAAATTTATTTATGTCTTCAAATTTATTTTTGATTTAAATAACGCATTGTCTCCCTTCCCGTTTACGATTATTCCCTTTTCGACAATTCTTACAACAAAAAAATCACTATTGTCATGGATTATTTTTTATCAATGTTGAAGACAGTGGCGTAGCTAGGATGGGTGAAGGAGGGGGAGAATTTTAACCCCCCGGACCCTCACTTGAGGGAGTCCCCAAATAAGTGTTTTCACATTACATATTACATATTAATGAAAATGCAGGGGCCAGCAAAGAGGTCATGCCCCTCCCCCGCCCCCCGGACACCCAAATGATGGCAAATTTCTAGCTACGCCCCTGGGTAAAGAATTACACATAATATAAATTGAAAGAAAAATATATTTCTACTTAATGTTGAAATGACATTAGAAATTTTCATACATGGTAAAAAAACTATAAATAGATAGCATCTGGCGCCATCTGGTGTTGAAAAAAATGAAATGCGGACAAAAAATGTCCCATAAAAGTTATGCGGTCATTTCTTTTAGCACTTTTTAGCACTTTTTAGCACACCAGAATTCAATTTTGTTATCCCCCTTGTCTAATCAGTGCCCACAAAAAGAACTGAGCTACGAGCTAGCAATAATAAACGAGTTTGATACTAAAATCAACTGCCTGATAGCCACACATTTAGATAGTGTTTAAGATCCTAGCTCCATGCTTTTTGATTTAGTTGGCAGCAGTACAGTTCAATTCAGCATCCTTGACCTTTCTATGTTGTCTTGAAAATAAATTCTCCACTGGTGTCACTGGTGATTAGGAAATTCAAACACATTAACCGGCTAATGTAAGACTCGAATCTACGGCATCGAAATACTGTCCCATGTATGTAACTGGCTGCCCTGGTAGTGCGGTTTGCCCGCTGGACTGCCGTTCAGATTAATCGATGGCTCAGGGTTCAAACCCTACCCGCTCCAACACCCCGTCGTCCTGCGGTAGGTTTGGACTAGGAACTGAATTGACCTCGTTCACCAATTGTAAACAAACAATATTTAGTCACGTGGTGCTCTATCTAATCTATATAATTTACGATCTAATTTTCGTATCTCGTATGGGAGACGAACTTATGACAAAGGCTGCCATTTTTGGTGAGCTAAAAGGTGGTACACGTAACAGAGGCGCCCCACGGAAACGCTTCAAAGACCAGCTTAGGCGTCAACTTTTCTTAGCTGAAATAGACGAGATCACCTGATTGCATGCGGCCTCAGAACGAAACAGTTGGAGGTCACTCACGAAAGCCGCGGGATACCCATTTGAGACCAAAAGAAAATCCGACGACGAGGACAAACGCAGACGAAGATAAGGAAATCTAAATCGACCACCTGCGGGAACAATGGTTATGCTTTACCTGGATGTGACAAAATTTGTGGTTTTAATCAATTCATTGGTGGCAAACAATAATTAATTAACTGCAGGAACACCAAGTACATCCTTATTTAAACCTTGAATGAAGCTGAAGATTTAGGCCTAGGTCGAAAGTTAGACCTATGTAAATCTAAAAGATTTAGGATAACCAACTCTTTGAAAAAAAAATCTTAATCCACACTCTCTCTGACCAAAAAGTAAATAGACAATGTCCGACTGATTCTAACAACCTGATGAGATAAACGTACACAAGTAGGCCTAGTCAGCCATAGTGTACTGTAGGTGTGTAGTCGATGATACAAGACTACCCTGCCTTTTTTTATTATTATTGCGCGTTTTGCAATAGTGTTTGCTTTATGTTAAGAAATCAGACATGAAAATAACACTCTGGCATGGTTAGTCAAGCATGTATGTAGATCTATTTTTACACTAAACTAGTGAAACTCCTTTCCTGCTCAGAAAGGAAATAGCAGTAGTAGTTAGACTTTGTTTAAATACTTAGTTTATTTCATTATTATTATTAGATCTATATCTTATCTCTAGTTCAATCTGTGATTAATAACAGTAATATTAAGGTTTTACGCACACAACGGTAAAGTTGTGCTAGATGTCCGGAGCCACGAGCCGACCAACAACAAAGGAAAAGCGGGAAGGGGCGGCGAAAAAAAAATTATTTTCCTTGTAATTTGTCCGTGTTTGAATATTAGTCACAAGACATGTTTACTTCAATGTTTTAAACACGAAGATATGTTAAGCTAGAGACATCGTTTCGACTTGTAATAAGTCCATGTCAAATATAGACAATTGTTTTTTAAAGAGAGGTGTATGTAACAATATAGTCTCCAAATAATCGAATTTCTTCCCGCTATGCACTGCATTTTAATGACGACTTTAGTCTGAAAAAAAAATACTGTAGGTGTGTAGTCTATGATACTACAAGACTACCCTGACTTTTTTTTTCATTGCGCTTTATGAAATAGTGTTTGTTTTATATTAAGAAATCAGACAAGAAAATAACACTCTGGCATGGTTAGTTAAGCATGCATGTAGATCTATTTTTACACTAAACTTTAGTCTGATGAAAAAAAAATACACGACAGACACGCCTTTCTTAACGCAAGGATGATCTTTAAGAAGATCACACCCATTACAGTGTGATGAATCTTGCTCAGGCTGTCTCGGAGTCAACTTAGGATGATTGTTGGATTTGAACCAATTACTCTGCAAGCGTTTAAGTTTTCGTGTTCGGGTGCATTCAATGTAGTTGATTATCCAACACAGACCAAACAGACATCAATTATAACTAGCTAAAGATGTGGTCAACAGGGATGAACATTTCATTCAAGGTTTAATATAGTATAAGAAGGCCACAGTCAAAATAACACGTCTTTCCCCTAGAGGATCCTATCGCTAACTGATTTTCAGTTTCTAACCCAAAATATCCCAAGCGTCACTAGTCCCGTTCAATATGAGGCGTCGATAAATAACTAATACTATAAATTAAGTGCCTAACAACATACATCCGTGCGCTATTAAGTGTGCGGAATGCATAAAACTACTGACCATGGTTGCCTCTTTATTATTTAACTTAAAGAAATGCTAATAGAGTTTATGAATGATAAAGGCCATCTTGATGAAATTCAGATAAACAACCAAACCTTAGACCATGTGCAAGAATATAAATACCTTGGTACAACCATCAACAACAAATTGAAATAGAGTGAAAACTGTCAAAAACATTTACACCAAAATTCGCCAACGACGCTTCTATCTTAGAAAGCTGAGGAAATTTTAAATCAACAAAACAATAATTAAGCTTTTCTATACAGTAACCATCAGCAGCACAAATAATTTTGACATCACCTGCTGGTATGGTAATACTTCACAGGCACTAAGACACAAACTAAATAGACTAATTAACAAGGTTACAAAGAAAGTTTGTGTGGAGGTTTAATATTTTCAGAAAGAACATACCAATGAAATTATATCAAAGACAAATATCAGATAAGAATGTATATAGAAGGTTGACAGATCTTATGTAGTGCCCCAGCGGTCCAGCAGATCACGGGATAAGTGAAAGTGAATGTAAAGTTAGATTTGAATCGGACCGAATGAAGTCTTGTAATTGATCTAATTGTTTTGTGAAGGCTAACTCTCTAATTCAAATCCTCTTTTTTTCAGTATCGAATAGATTACATTGATAAATAAAACATATTTACAGTTTACAACAACCATTCACGTTAAAATTGTTCATAAAAGTGTCCAAATTTGACCGTCACAAGGTTTATCATCATAGGAATCCTTGGGCCTCGTTTCGAGTTGGTTACTTGGATGGTACATACGTATGACTTAGAACAAATAAACATGAAATAAAAATGCAATTTATAACCTTATTAATCGTCTTAAATTAGGTCTAATTTATAAAGCATACTAATTAGGTTTTTCTCTTTAAAAAACTGCTTGCATAAAATATGTTTAAAAATTAGATTTTGAGCTTTTAGAAAGAAAAAAATAGCCGTTGCATCAGAACTTTGAATGATCTAAAATATTGCGATGTCCGATTTTCATTTTCTCTTCTACTTTCTGAGCTCTAAACGGGACGGACGGACGGACAGATAGACGGACAGACAGAAAGACGGACAGACAGGGCAAACAAAACTAATAGCGTCTTTTCCCCTTTCGGGGGCCGCTAAAAAAGCAACGTATACACAGGGGCGTAGCTAGAGATTCGGGGGCCCGGGGGGACCGACCTCTTTGTGGGCCCCTTGCATTTTGACATTTTACATATGACATAACATAATGTACGCAAAAAATATATAAACCCAAGATCAAATTGGTTCAGTATATCAGTAAACTTAACAAAAAAAAACTTGAACAAGCGATTTGCCATTTATTTCATCATACAAACAGAAAAAAGTAACACAGTTTTTCATAACTGTGTCATCATCTAACAGGTGTCTTGGTTCATGAAGAAACCCAAAGGTATCCATTTTTTTTCCAGCCTTGTAATCTGTCCTTCATCCCCATATGAAATCTGTCCAGCACTTCTGTCGCAACACGTTTGAATTGCACTTCTATTGACAGTTCTACATTTGATCTCAACTTCCCATCAAGTTTTTTTTCTTTCTTCTGGTTGTTTTGATTCCAATCCATATTATTCACTACGTTCTTTAGCTTTTTCGTTGGATTTGGTGATCAGCTTCGTCCGTTTCTCATCATTTTGCAGAAAGCATGAAAGGGTTTCAATTTATTTATTGTTTATGTTTTGTGTGAAAGCAATAAAGGATTCAAAGTTTGCAATAGTGGTAAGGATCCAGATCTCGCTAAGCTCGAGTATAGAAATACTCCGATATGCATCTTAACTGCTGGTGAGTAGAAGACTCAGGGACATCATTCCAACTGATCCAAAACTATTGAAACCATCGGTGACTGAAAATGCAGAGACATTACTCAGCGAACGACAGATGAAATACAAAGTGAAATACGATGCAAAAGCAAGACTACCTAGCGGTTATTTTGTCGGAGAGAAAGTGAGAGTTCGTCTAGGACAAACATAGCAGAAAGCAGTTGTCATAAAAAAAACATTCCTCACCCAGATCTTACATCATAAACAAACAATGGGAAAACATACAGAAGAAATCAACGCTTTTTGAACAAGAGTTTCGATGAAAATATCTCTGGGTACTAAGATACCGATGAAGGCAACGAACAGTAAACTGTTAGAACAAACGAAACAGACAGTTATAGACCAACGTCTAGAGAACCTGTTGTGCCAGTCAAGACAACCAGAAGTGGTCGTATTGTTAAAGTTCCTAGTAGATATCAGTCTTATGAACTTTAAAAGGAAGGATGTGATAGTAAATTAATAAAAGGAAGGATCTCTTGTGTTAATTTGGAAATAAATAGTTCAACAAATTCATGTACAGTTACAAAAAAGGTGACAATTGTTGGATCTGTCTCAGCAGAATGAAAAGCTGCCAGGTTGAGAGAGTGATTATCACAGTTCAGAAATATTGCTTTTGGATTTATGCCTAACAGACGTAACTGCAGGCAAGACAGACGGCCACTCATTGTGGCTGCGTTATCATAGGCTTAGCCAATGCGTCACGGTGTTTTGTAGCCCCACCCTGGTCAACTCGAATAATGGACAATTCTAGCATTATTAAGAATAACCATTGGATCTGTTATACTGGGATTCGCTGTATATCATACAGTTTCATTCGTGGCAAGTAGCGGCCTTAGGGGGTGGCACGTAGGGAAGCCGCCCCAGGCTCCACGTTTGAGGGGGGCCCCGCGATGGAAAATTTTAATGTCACATACCTGATCACCACGCATTTTCCTAATAAAATCCGATTGGATGTCATGTTAATATACGAAATAAAATATTTGGATTTGTTGCTTTCGCCTATGTGTTTTTTTTCCCAATAGGCTATGGCCATGGGAGTAATTTTTAACTTTTTTAATTTGAAAGAATTTAATTTTCTTTATGCAGAACAATTACAATACAGTACTTAGCACGGCCAATAGTAAGCCAACAATGGCTACGCAAAGTTCTATGTTTTGAAACAAAAATAAGGAAGGCCATACTGTCTTGTTATTGTTACAGCGTTAGAGACGGATTAGCCGGTTAGCGTGATGTGGTGAGGTATATATAGTTTATCCTTACGGCTCAGGGCCCCGCACATGACACTAGCCCTGGGCCCCGCGCACTGCTAAGGACGCCCCTGTTCGTAGCAACAAAGAGAGTAATATTCTTAGTTTTTGATGAAAGAACATGTTTGATCTCTTTGGAAAGGAAATTAAATCGGTAAAAAATCTATCAAAGATTTGCATTTTAAAATGTAAAACTAACTTTAACTTTTCTCTGTCGGAAAACTATTTAAAAAATGTGAACAAAGTCAACGTACTGATAGACCTAGATGTAGATTTAGTATTAGTTATACGTTTAATCAAAAAATGTTGAGAAAAAAAAGACACCTGTTGACACTATTTGCCAATCAAATATATTAATTTCTGTATTTACAAATAAATTTCGGACACCCGTTTGGGTGGCCCCATTTAAGTGGGGGCCCCGGGGGATTTTAAAAAGCTCCCCCGCCCCCCCCCCCCTTTAGCTACGCCACTGCGTATACAACTCGAACACAGCTACCATCTTTTGAAGAACTTTTTTTTATGAACGAAACCTTTCCAAAACACACACGATTCTTAAAGACAACCTGCACCCATTAAACCACTGTTACATCAGATCTGAACGAAGTGGTCGTCTCCTTTCCATTAAGACTAAAACAGAGAGATTATAAAAAAAAAACCTCCTTTATTCCACTTTCGGTCAGAGTGTTACAAGATCATCTGTCGTCATCGAAAAATACAATTAGCTCTGGTTGTGAGTGTATGTGTCTTTCGTGTGTGAATGTTGCTCGTATTTCATCTATATTGTAATTGTTACAGTTGTTACGCTGAGGTGGTCAATAGTAGCCAAACTAAATTTCCATTTTATTACACCAATAAAATTATCTTATCTTATCTTAACTTAATATGACCCTCAACTTTTTTTTTTACTACGATGAACAGTGCGTTCCGAAAGAACAGACATCAATATTGGCCTCTGTTCTAACTACGAGAAAAGGCGTTGTTGACGCCAGGAGAAAGAATTACTGAAGCTGAAAACGCCAGAATACGCTCAGCGCCGGGGACTAGCGGAAACCGGACGCATTTCTATCTCTATGAAGAACTTTAAACAACGCTTAAAAATTATGCAGGCAACATTATTACTTTAAGCAAAAACAAAAACGAACTCGTTATAATTTCATTATGTTAATTTGGAATCTATACATAGGGTTAGATAAATATAGCTAAATGAAAAATAAAACCTAACAAGTAAACAAGATTACAAAGAGAGTTTGTTTTATCAAACAAACTCATAGGCGGCCCCCATTGAAGTAACCAATGGACCAGTGCACCAGGAATACTTAGACTAGGTCTAGAATCTAGACTTGATCTAGAATCTAGACTAGGTCTAGATCAAGATCTAGAACTAAATCTAGAATCTAGACTAGCCCTAGAATCTAGATATATAATCTAGATCTAGAATATAATTATTCGTATTACTTTACACTTTAATCTTAAAATTACTAGACATAGAGTTAGGCCAATATTATGATCAGGATAGATCTAGTAGGCCTACTATTGGATAATAATTCACTATGCTGTTCGCATCACATTCACTTCTTAATGTGATACAACTATTTACATAATAAATAAACCTGCACCCCTAAACTGTGAAAAGATAAACTATTTCCTTAAAAATTTATAGATGTAAATTTCGTTTAAATTGTTTACTGCGTTTAAATCTAAATCTAGATCTACATCCTTTATTGAGTCTAGTTTAGATTGTCAAGTGTATCATGAAGATATGTCAAAACTGCGCTCTACAGAAGTAAAAAATTTGTTTTAGCTTTCAACTAAAACGATGTTTGTATTAAAATTCTTTTCAAAAACAACATTTGAATCAGTATTCTATTCCATGAGTTAATTAATAAATGGAAAATATATTTTACTAGTCGACCGGTGGCATAGCATACGCCACTATTTTGCAGGGACAGGCCTTAGGCACTGCAACATAAGCGACCGCAGTGGATCCCTCACTTTCATTGGACCCGTGCTAATTTTTTAGGTGTATAAATTATTAAATCAAGTTACATGAAGTTAATTCCTTTTTCCTGTCTATATTTATTTATGTCTATGCTATTTTGTGAATGAAAATAGTGCGGATTCGGATACACCATTTCCATTCAATCATGCTGCGCCATGGGATCTGCCCATTTACTTATTATAAGTGAATTCAAGAATAAAAAATACTATGAATGGAGCTAAAAAATGGCTAATTGACTTTATTTACGCGATATTAAGTATAGAGTAGCACTCAGTTAACAATGCTTTAGAAAAAAAAATTTGAATGTTAATTTGATTAAATGGATTATAATTAGTATGTTCATGTGCTAAAGCATAAAACTATCTCTGCGAAGAGAAGTTCTATAATCTTAGAGTGGAATTCGAGTTTTAGATCTAGATCTAGATCTAGGAATAGAGAGATGAGTTACCTTTCGTAATCATGTCTAATGAACGAACGTGCGTAATTTGTGATACTAATTAAAGTACTTCTAAAGTGAAACCTGAGAGCATACTCTATCTGTGTATTGTTGTTCTAGTTTCAATAGTCCTACGACACAATAATCTGGAAATACTTTTAATATTATGACAAAAATTGAGGAGAAGAGAATTATATAAACACCACTTTCATTCACAAAATAGTGCGGATCGGGATGCACCAATTTTCATTCACACCGTGCTGCGCCATGGGATCTTCCCATTTACTTGTTGCTTGTTTTTTTTTGAACTTTTGAACTTGTCTTTTGAGAAATATATATATAGATAATGATCCATTGATACTTTTTCCAAACTAATAGCGTCTTTTTCGCTTTCGATGGCCGCCCAAAAACTTGTGCTATAATTATGATTAACTTTCTTTTTCATTGCATGATTAAAAAAACTGACGGATCTCACTATGGAAGGTTACATCACTCCTCTAGGTGTTTGCGAAACACTGCGCTTCTGTTGATGTCGTTTTTTTAAATTCAAGTCAATGTATACGTGTCTTGTACTTTAGATTATTTAGTCTTAAACGCCAAGGAAATAGTCACATCAGAGTTACTTCATTTTGTCCTAGTGGTGTTTTAAGTTTGTAGGCGCATCTGAATCATCGTACGTTAGGTGATTGTGGAGACAATGTACATCTCCAAAATACAATCGTAATAATCAGCATCACATAATACGCACATTGACAAAATTTTCACCGTCAATGGCTTATAGAACGAATCATCATCGGCAACGTCCTCGCTTTTAGAGGATCTTTTATTTTACACACACACGCACACACACACACATACATTTTTGCCAATTAATTTAATACAGACAATTTCAAAATTTGAGTTGAATAGAAAATAAACTAATTGAAATTGTGTAAGTACAGAAATGCCTTCACAAAACATTAGATTCTTCTTCTATGGCCACCGTCAGTCGCGAAGCGACTATGCATCATCTCATGGAAATGAGATGAATGCCTGGGCATAAGCTGTGGTCGGAACGGTTTGAATTCAGAGTTTTCCTTCTCCTAGGTGGGTAGCCAGCCATGGCTAACGAGCCCCTCCTGCCCGATCTTACTGGTTAAGGCGCCAGTTTCTCGCCTGTGCCCCTTCTCCTGTTAGTAAGAACAGTTCCGCCGGACT
>JADKLZ010079391.1:10062800-10072883 GCA_021533235.1 Biomphalaria straminea
TTTTGGCTTGATTTAGAAAGGCCCACTTTAAAACACGACCCGACACATACAGAAACACGTGCTTTGGGCCCATTAGATGCTTTCAGACACTGTCACTTTTTAATCAATTGTTAAAAAAATAACTAATTAAATGTTGTTTAGAGAAAAGAAATGTTGCACCCCGCCCCAGAACAAATCCTAAGCGAATGTATAAATCATCTAGATTCTAGACTTTATAATATTCTAATTATGGGCCTTTAGATCTGGATTTAGAAGACGGTGCGCAAATTGTTTCTGAACATTAATTTATTGGATACTATAATGTTTAAACCCCAAGACTTTGAAGATAAATATTTTCTCTTTCTCTATCTAAATTTAATTTTAAACTATTTTTTACTTTAAAAAAAAATTATAACGGTCAAACCAGGGTTGTCCTAGTGTAGCACAAAAGCCAGTCATTATTTTCCCACCAATATTCAGCCAATGTCAAACTTCTGGGTCAATCTTTAAAGTCTAGGTTCCACCCAGAATCTTTTAAGAATTTTCCACGAAGTTACGAGCTGAATGGAGGTAATGTAATGATGAGAAAGAGTTCAATGGAGGTAATGTAATGAGTCAAGTTCTAATGCTTGGCTATTCAGCTGTATGAAGCATCTCTTACTTTCTCTACCACATACTAATGTTTTGCTTTTTTTTTCTGCACTGATTTCCATGCCAAGTGTTGTAGCTGCAGCATCCAGTTTTGAAGTAAGATTTTGTACCTGTTCTGTGTGGTCTTTTATCTCGTTTTATAGTTACATTTATTGGTCTATGTCTGTTGCCTTAAAGTTTCAATCATAATACACTCAAGAAATATGTTTTAAAAGAGATGGGGAAGTTGCAATGCTGGGTATATACCAATGTTTGTCAAAGAAAATTCATTTAAGTTAATTGATTTCTTTTAAGAGGCGAGATTTTCTTTTCGTTGAAAGTTATCGTAAAAATGTTTCTTCTGGACATCGTCCAGAGGTCATTGTCTTGAACAGTGTTTCCCAAACTGTGTTCCTGGGAACACCGAGTGTTTCTCAAAGCCTGAATACTGACCCCACAAACTAGTAGGTCCACACGAGAATTCATTCCTAAGTAAATGCAGAAAATAAAAATAGAAACGATATCTATTTGCTCCTCTCAGTAACCGAAACAAAAATTCTTATAATAACATTACTGTGAACTTTTTAACTGGATCCAGGTTTTACTTTTAATTAAAAGATACCAGCAACAGAGCTAGGCAGGCCTTAGAGTGGAACCCCCAGGGAACAAGACGTAGAGGAAGACCAAAACAAACATGGCGACGCAGCATACTGGAGGAAGCAGAGAGGACCGGAAAGAGCTGGGAAGCCATCAAAAAACTTGCAAGAGACCATGGAGAGTGGCGTGTTTTTGTCGAGGCCCTATGTTCCACAAGGAACAAAAAAGGAACGATGATGATGATGAAAAAATCAACCATCCAATGATTTCTGGTTGAGTTGGTACAAAGAGTGTCACAATATTTCCAAACAAGTTATCAATATTTCACTGTAGGTTCCTGTAAATTTATTTGTGTGAAGCAAGATTTTATTATTATGTTGTAATATATTTACAGTATATTTGACGTCACAACATATATAAGAATTCGGCTTACTAAATATTGTATTTGTTATGACATGATTAGAGTGTAGATTTATTTCGGGGATAATTAAGGGATACGTTTTTCATAAGTGACGGAAGTGACGATAGGTTAGATAAAAAACAAGGAGAAGAGATAGACGCTAACAACAAACAAGACGCTTTTTGAGATACAAGACAATACACTATAATCGAACGACAACGACGGGTCCCTTCTTGAACATTAAAGTTCATTTTATTGTTGAAGCAGCGTCGACTTACTATATCATTGTTCGGCCTTCATTGGTGGTTTGATTTGTGACAGTTTATCTTTCAACACCGTGAATCGGCACGCAACAGTATTATAGATATGTAATTTCTATTTTGTTCTGTTTTTTTTTTAATTTTCAGTTTTCGTTGTCTGTTTTGAAATAGTGGTATTGCA
Source organism: Biomphalaria straminea (assembly GCA_021533235.1). Taxonomy (NCBI): domain Eukaryota; kingdom Metazoa; phylum Mollusca; class Gastropoda; family Planorbidae; genus Biomphalaria; species Biomphalaria straminea. The sequence continues at coordinate 10,064,848 of JADKLZ010079391.1, forward strand.
GCGATGATTAATTTCTTTTGTCTTTTAAAAAGAAGCAGAAATCCACTGTCTTGTCTATTAATATGTTATCCCAGTAGTTAGCTTGACTCGATCACCTTCAGTTGTGGGTATTTGTTGTAAAAAGACGGGGTTTTTTTTCTCAATCAGATCACATGATCATGCCAGATGTTAATGGCGAAGTTTTGCATTTTTTTCAAGTGTCCAATTATTATTATTATTATTATGTCAGAAACGAAAAAAAAAAAGACATTCTCTGGCGCTGCCATGGTCGAGAAAAAAAAATCATGGTAGTCCCTTTATCAGTTTCCACTGAGGAATTTTCTGGTGATGTGGCAGGTCTGCAGCAGTACCGCCCTCTGACAGGCAACGAGAATGTTCTTAGGAATTCCAAGAGCATTGAAGGTATCTATGAGGTCAGTTGTTATTATCCCCTCGGTCGATATGACAATGGGGTATATTGTTATCTTAGATAACTTCCATATTATTATTATTATTGTAATAATTATCATTTAATTATTATTTTTACAATTATAGTAATAATTATCATTTTATTATTATTATTTATTTTGAAAAAAATCACCATACATTAACTTCAACGTGTCACAACATTCAGATAATACAATCATTATACTAAATAACGGATTTGTGTAATAAGTCTTAAAAAATCGTATAGCATCCATTGTTTTTAACAGGCTACTCTACCTCTATTGAAATTATTTTTCCAGTAAAAGTAAACAATCCGATCCAGAATAGAAAACAAAAGAAACAAGAGAAATGTCTTAGCTCAGAATAAAATGATTTTGTTTCTTTAATACTCATTTTCAAACGTTCTAAGTACAATGAATAGTTTCTCTTCAGAATGATACGTTAGCTCTGATCACATCAAGAGGGTGTCAGTAGACCAGGATCTTCTGCTTCATTGTCTTTTGTTGAATATTTTAAGCTGCCCGTCACTAAAACGTTTCCAATCCATCTTTTGGTTCAGTGTTTCAATCTCCTTGCAGAAAAGAATTACACCAGATAACAATGCTTTGTGGACTTGTGAAACTAATACAGCAAACAATACAAGGGAAGTAATGCAGCATTTTAACCTACGCATTGCAATCCCAATGGACGAAAATTATAAAAATATATGATTGTTTCCCTTTGTTCCCCTTCTCTTTGATGGAACATTAGACACCGTCTACGTTAAAAAAAAATAGCTAAGATTATTAAGAATAAAAAAAGAATAATTCTTAGATATTCTTGTCTAGCAAATAATGTTAAAGATCCGTTCATTCACTATCAGTCAAATCTCGTATATCAAATGGCTCATCAGTGGAGCTCAAACTGTAAACATACGAGACACTAAATATACAAATTCCACAAAAACCAATCTGTAGTCTTTCATCTATATCCGTTCCCATATAGTAAATGTTTCCAATCGTTTACAAAACTTGTCCATAATAGACACTAATTTCAAACATTGACTCTATGTTTTTGTTTACAAATAATTCCTTGCGTTCTTTTGCTAATTACATTATTTATTGCGTGCTACTCGTTAAATATATAATGGATGTTTAAAACGTTCTTTGGTGTTAAAAGAGATAGTGGTTTGAATAGATCATTTAGTTATTCCCAAGCGAAAAAAAGTAGATACACTATATATTTATAACCCCTGATCGGAATAAGTTAACTCTAAACTAATATACTTAGATTTACAGACATCAAAGAAATATAAATAGATAAGACTAACTGTATCTTCATTGTCAAGATGATTTCATGAGTATGATCAATAGCTAGACACTCGAGTACATCATGAAATATATAAGACATTATGTCACATTTAGTACAAATATGTTTCAGTCGAATACAAATTGTAGGAGTCTTATGGACTTGATTGGATTCAAAGATCAATACACTTGCTAGCATCCAAAACTAGTCGGGCTATTTAAAAGTTCAAATAGTGTAGCTCATTCTAGATCTTCGTAAAGCGTCATTTTAGAAATGTTAATTTGTGAGAATAATTAAAATTAAAACATTTAAAATTCTAGTAGAACATTCAAGGGTAGGCCGGAAAAGTCGATTTTATGTTCCGGCCCCAAAGTTGTCGTGTAGAGTCCAGGGACTCACAGGTTCATAATATGACCGCAGTTTTTACAGACTATCTTCTCGCCGTCTAGAGCGACGGGATCTGGCGAGGTCTGAGTTGTCCGTACAGAGTTTGGTGAGGTCTGAGTTGTCCGTACAGAGTTTGGTGAGGAATCTCCCGGAAGGTTCAGGAATACGTCCTTCACTTTGGAGCAGACGGCTTTGCTCAACTCCATGATAGACCTGTTTGGTTGGCCGTCCTTCTGTTTGCCGCTTTTTCCTTTCTTAGTTGGAGTGGTCTGGGATTTCTCTTTGGGCTGGTCATTGCTCTGGGATTTCATCGTTGCATCGCTGTGAGCTTCCAGTTTGCTGTGGCCAGTATCCCAGTGCTCTTGCTCTATCGCGCAGTCCTCTTTTTTCGTCTCTCCACTGACGCCGCCTTTGAGCTTGTCCGCTTTGTCCGTCGTTTCGTCTTCCTGCCAGATCGCACCATCGTATTTCTTCTGGTCCATCTCTGTCTGTGTGGCTTTCGACCCGTAGTTAAGGATGTCGTCTATTTTGGAGTCCAGGCTGCCCATCATTTTCATTCGGAAAGGATTGTCCTTCCTGTTGCTCAGGACGCTGTAGTCCAGACTCATCTGCTTGTCGCAGTCTCCGAGCCGGCCTCTTTTTCTCGGAGACAGCCGGATGAACTCACCTCCCACAGTGAGCTGCCTGGCCAGCTGGTTCAGATCGGCGGAGCTTCCATCAAAAAGCGCCGCGAAACTACCGTTCACTACTTTGGGGCTCATCGGAACGTTGCTTAGCAGCAGGCTGATCCCATATTCTCTGCGCTTGCCGGATGACGATTTCGGAATCGTGAGAGGGTAATAGGCCGGGATCTTCTTGGTGCCGTTCACCAAAATTCCATCCTGGTGGATGCCAACCTCTCGCTTCTCCTCTTTGTGTTGGTTGGCATCGTTCTCATCCGACTCCTCATACTCTTCTTCGTCATTTTCAGCAATGCTTTCCTCACTATGCGATACAGCCTCAGTCAGCACAATGTTTGCCATATCTGTAATAATTTTCCAGTCTCTGTAATAGACAAAGAAATTAGTTCTATTTCTGTATCTATATATACACCAAGGATTATAAGTATTAGTTAATAGAAATTTAATGTCATAATTCTAGTTTTTGCATTTTTATATACTACAAATATCTTTTTGATGATGGTTACCAGTTATACTTATAGTTAACGTACAAAAATTATTTTAATATTTCTGCTGGGCACTAAAAGGCAGCGATGTCTTTTTACCTTCACTACCAGATTTAAAATGCCAAAGTAAATGTGGCATGGCATGGCCAAAGAAAAAGGCTTGAATAAAAAAAAAAGAATCAAAGCTGATATTTATCAGCCGATATTTCATCTTAGGACATTTTCTAGTAACTCCCTTCTGTTTTAATACTAAGCCACTTGCCCCAGTGAGTTCAACTAGAAGGAAAAACCTTATTCCCATCAGTGTGGACGCTGTTTATAAACCATTTAGGGCAACTAGTGTGGCAATACAGGTAGAGCAACTTGCCTCTCAATGTCCTCGAATGTCGTGAACTGTGACGTCACAGTGAACCTGATGACGTATTTTCCTTTCAGCGAGGCCGGCACCATGTGAACATTGCCCTGTTTGTTGAGACGTTTAAGGAGGTCCTCTGTCAACTCATTCGCACCCTGTGCACAAGAGAGTTACACGATCAGACAGCACGTCATATTCGTTTGAGAAAACATAGATATTTAAATGACATTTGTTTCTTTCATAAACATCTTAACCAAATTTCAATCAATATTTTAACATATTTTTACCAATTTATTAAACTAAGTACAGATTCAGAAAAGACAGGAAAGAACCATTACTATTTCTATTTACGCTAAAAGCTTCATGTAGAGAGGCGAGTAGCATTAGGGTGGATTTTGTTTCAGACCTTAACCTATTTCAGACATATTGGACATTTTCGTACATGGCGGAAAGCGATAAATAGCAAGCTATTTGCTGCATCCGGTGTACAAAAGAAAGTTAAGATAACTTATAGTTTTAAAAAGAGTCTCATTTCTGTGCATATTTTTCGGAACAGCAGAATGCTGCCCCTCCATTTGTTGCAGACAATGATGACAATATGAAGGAAGCGTTAGACTTTCGCTATATGACTTACAACCTATTTAAAAACAATTGGACAAATAACTAGCGTAATAAAGAAAATGTGACACTAAGTTGAACTGTCACGCAATAAGTTAGTGTTTAATAAGAACTGAATTCCTTTTTTTTATAGTTCGCAGCAAGTTCAATTGAACATCATTGATATTGTTTTGTTGACAGTTAACATCTCCCATAACATTAACATTCACTAAGTGAATATGTCTGTCTTGTCAGTGAGACATTCACTAAGTGAACATGTCTGCCTTGTCAGTGACACATTCACTAACCAAACATGTCTGCCTCGTCAGTGAGACATTCACTAAGAGAGCATGCCTGTCTTTTTCAGTGAGACATTCAATATGCGAGCATGCCTGTCTTGTCAGTGAGACATTCAATAAGTGAACATGCCTGTCTTGTCAGTGAGACATTTATTAAGCGAACATGCCTGTCTTGTCAGTGAGACATTCAATAAGTGAACATGCCTGTCTTGTTAGTTAGACATTTATTAAGCGAACATGCCTGTCTTGTTAGTGAGACATTTATTAAGCGAACATGTCTGTCTTGTCAGTGAGACATTCACTAACTAAACATGTTTGCCTTTTCAGTGAGACATTAACTAAGTGAGCATTCCTGTCTTGTCAGTGAGACATCCACTAATTGAATATGTCTGCCTAGTCACTGACACATCATTAAGCGAAAATGTCTGTCTTGTCTGTGAGACATTCACTAAGTGATATGTCTGTCTATTCAGTGACAAATCTCTGTCTAAAAACCCCGATTGAATGCAAAAAAAAGGGGGATTGGAGATGTTCATATTCGGAGACCAAGTCATAAATTGAAACACTTTGACTGTGTCAGGTGTGCCGAACAGGGAAGTATTGGTAAGAGAAGTATTTCAATAAACTATACAAATATTGGTATGTCATTTTAAATAAAATTATGATAGCCAGTTCGCTTCTAGTGCAAAATATTTTTTTAATTTTAAGTTGGCAATCGATATTTCAAAATGGCGTTCTTGGTATTTTTTTGGTCTATTTATCTCAAAAACTTTTCTTTTCTTCATTTTCTGACGATTTTTTTAAAGCTCCCATCAAATTGCCACCACATTTCTTTATGCCGCTTTCTTTTATTGTTTCTATAGTAAAGTAATTAGAACGGGCCACCGTGCAGCAGACAAGTAAGAAATATTCTTACCACCAATCTGAAGACGACCATCCCCAGATGTCGTTTGGCGGCCACTTCAAAGCGTCCATCTGATCGGACAAGATTCTCAAACTTAGACGCCAGGATTACACCCTTAAGATTAGAAAGCATTAAAAAAAAAATAATATAATCTAATTGTCTCTATAATTTTTTTTAGTTTATCATAATACTATAGGTACAAAAAAATAAAGGGGAGACTATTGGTATCCTTTTTCAGTTGTTATGGAAAATAATTGGTTTTTATTTTGCTGAATAACTCTATCATTGTTTATAAAAGGCTGTTATATAAGTTTACTATTGATATTGTATGAATGTGCAATAACTTTTGAACTACATTTCTAATTAAAATAATGGTAAATACCAGTGGCGTAGCTAAGGGGGGGAGGGAGGGGGAGCTTTTGAAAATCCCCCCGGGCCCCCACTTAGGGGGGGGGGCCAAACGGGTGTCTTTTTTTCAACATTTATGGATTAAATTTGTAACAAAGACTAAATCTAGATCTAGTTCTATCAGTACGATAACTTTGATGACATATTTTAAACAGTTTTCCGACAGAGAAAAGTTAAAGTTAGTTTTGCATTTTAAAAATGCAAATCTTTAATAGATTTGTTGCCCATTTAAATTCCTTTCAAAAGAGATCAAACATGTGCTTGCAGAAAAAAACTAAGAATATTACTCTCTTTGTTGCCACGAACAGGGGCGTCCTTAGCAGTGCGCGGGGCCCTGGGCGAGTGTCATATGCGGGGCCCTGAGTCGTAAGGATAAACTATATATACCGTACTACATCACGCTAACCTGCTGATCTGTCCACCGTCAGTATGTCCACCTTAACGCTGTGGGCCTTCCTTATTTTTTGTTACAAAACATAGAACATTGCGTAGCCATGTCGGCTTACTAATTGCCGCACTAAGTGCTATATATAGGCTACTGTATTGTAATTGTTCTGCATAAAGAAAATTCTTTCAAATTAAAAAAATAATAAAAATTACTCCCATGGCCATAGCCTATTGGGAAAAAAACACATAGGAGGAAGCATCCAATCCAAATATTTTATTTCGTACATTAACATCGACATCAAATCGGATTTTATTAGGAAATGTGTGGTGATCAGGTTTGTGACATTAAAATCTCACATCGCGGGGCCCCCCTCAAACGCGGGGCCAGGGGAGGCTGCCCCACTTGCCACCCTCTAAGGCCGTTACTTGCCACAAATAAAACTGTATGATATAAAACGAATTCGGGTATAACAGATCCAATAGGTATTCTTAATAATGCTAGCATTGTCCATTATTAGGGGTTGACCAGGGTGGGGTTACAAAACAGAGGGACGCATTGGTTAAACCTATGATAACGCAGCCACAATGAGTGCCCGTCTGTCTGGCCTGTGGATAAATCTGTTAGGCATAAATCCAAAAGCAATATTTCTGAACTGTGATAATCACTCTCTCAACTTGGTAGCTTTTCATTCTGCTGAGATAGTTCCAACAATTGGTACCTTTTTTGGAACTGTATATGAATTTGTTCAACTTTTTTTTCCAAATTAACCCCAGAGATCCTTCCTTTTATTAATTTATTATCATATCCTTCCTTTTGAGTTCTTAAGACTGATATCTACTAGGAACTTTAACAATTCGACCACTTCTGGTTGTCTTGACTGGCACAGCAGGTTCTCTAGACGTTGGTCTATAACTGTTTCGTTTGTTCTAACAGTTTACTTTTCGTTGCCTTCATCGGTATCATAATACCCAGAGATATCTTCATCGAAACTCTTATTTAAAAAGCGTTGATTTCTTCTGTTTGTTTTCCCATCGTTTGATGTAAGATTTGAGTAATCTTCCACTCTCGTTACTGTTGATAGCTCAGTTACTATGATTGCATTCATATTTTAACCATACATTATTAGTAATTTACTTTCTGTAGCTTTGATCAAATCTAGGCCTTCACTTCAGCGCAATGCAGTTTTTTAAGTTATACATACAAAAAAAAAAGACTTGAAGGAAAAAATGTGGAATTATTTAAAAAACAAAAATGAAAGAAATTAACAATTTGTGTGTGCTTTACTTAACTCTTTTTCTACTAATTAACGATACTATGATAGATTTGACTTCATTAAATAAAAGTAATTTTTGGTTTTAATATTTGTATTACATTCTCCTGTGATTCTATACCAAAAGTAACGTTTTATGAATTCAAACAAAAATGTTTTTGAAGTTTTCAACACAACAGGGTAGAATGTAGAAATATGAAAAATGAACAAATCTGTTATAACATGGAAACTAATTACATAGATAAAGAGTTAAATAATTGGGTTTCATTCGTCCAATGAGGATTAATCTGATTGTCTTAGTTAACTCTACACACTAAAAGCAACGCATCTATGTTTGTATAATCTTTTGACCAAAACCTTTCTGATGTGAGCCTGAAGACCTTCAACACCGAAACATCGGAGTACAAACCAAAGCTTCAAAGACCTGAATCTTCTGCTCAAAGCGATTTGCCAATGCTGCAAGAGACAAAGTGACCAAAATATGTTCATTAAATTGTTAGTTAAATTGTTCATTAAATATGTTCCTTAAATTGTTCATTAAATATGTTCA
>JADKLZ010079391.1:10088027-10101942 GCA_021533235.1 Biomphalaria straminea
GAAGAGAATTATATAAACATCACTTTCATTCACAAAATAGTGCGGATTGGGATGCACTAATTTCTATTCACACCGTGCTGCGCCATGGTATCTTCCCAATTACTTGTTGCTTACTCGGCTGAACTTTTGAACTTGTCTTTTGAGAAATATATATCTTTTGAGAAATATATATATATAGATGATGCAATTTATTTACCGAAAAGGGTTATTTATTTTTAAATATAATGCGCTATACACAGAGTTTCAGAATTTCTCAAATAAATTCCATTATATCCATGGGGAATTCTAAGGAAAGAAAATCTCGATGTATCCATAATAACTTATGCTTTTTTTTTTAAATGGTAAAAATTATTTAAGAGCACTTTTTAGTCTTGCATTATCAGATTTGTTAACCTATTCTGCGATTGCTTTTTTTAAAAATTTAATTAGAAACGTTGAACTTAAATTTAGCATATCCACGACATTTTCGTTTATTTCATTTGAAAACCTATCCCAAGTCTTCATCTTTTCTTTTTCTTTGTTCTCTTAGTAAAGTAAAGTGAAGTTCCCCTTTCAGACCTTGTGGCCTATAGGGCAGATGATGTAAAGGTTATCTAATTCTGTGGCCTACGGTTAACGAGGGTGTCATGTGGCCAGCACAACGACCAACCGCCTTTACTTTTCCCCAACTAATGTCAGGTATCCATTAGAGCTGGGTGGACTCAGAGGCGCCCAAGGATCACGAAATAAAAATCCCAGCCTTCACCGGGATTCGAATTCGAGACCCCCGGTTCAGAAGCCAAGCGCCTTACCACTCAGCCACCGTGCCTCCTTTGGTTCTCCTGGTTCCATTATATTTCCGCCACGTTTCTTCATATTATTTCTATTCTCTTTCTCTTACAGTATTTTATTTATTAAAGAAATTAAGCAAGGTCTTTAAGAATGTCAAAATGAATGTAAAATTACATATAGGGTATAAAGAATACTTTTAAAAAAAGATTATACCGGTATTGAGTGTATCAATTAGTTGGGATCAGTCATGTAATAAAATTTGTAATAAGCCTCATACGACAATCTATATAGGTAATTCCGCTTATACCTCCACTTCAGTCAATTACTATTTCCTTCCCTTGAAAGGGGACTACTTCAGCTAATACCACCACTTCAATCAAGTACTTTTTCTTTCCCTTGTTTGAGATAGCGAATAACTAATTGATTAATTTTCAAATAGATTCCTTGTCTTGTCAGGTAAAAGAAACAATTGTGGGAAATTTCGGCTTCATCCGTGATTGGGTGTCGGGAGAAATTGCGTGTGGAAACTTTTGACCAGACAGGCAGACAGACCGTAACTGACAGAGTTGATGTAAGCATTGTAAAAATGTTAACACAGATCAAGTCACGTTGATTCTGTAAGTGTGTGAGCTCAATTCATTATTCGGCGAACACACAACAACAAAAAGGTAAAAAAAAAGGTAAAACAATGACCCCAGGCATTATGACTCTCTCGACATCAGCGAAAATCTCCTCCCATGTGTCCGGCTGTTCAGGGGCCGAGTCTGGAACCAAGGCTTGCATGTATCCAGGTTTGACGTCCGGGAAAACTCTCCGCTGTCGAATGTTGTGTAAGTAGTCCACAATGTAGTCCACTGTATCCTTAGCTGTCGATGGAGTAGGTTTAGAATGTTAATTTGTACCTGTGCAATAGGGAACCACTAATCGATACACTAATTAGTAACTTTTTTTTTGAATAATTAATGTGGTGTCATTGAATTTGCATAATTGTGTAAAGTTTAAACCTGTTCAGAGAATGGGAAGTGGGAGAAATAACGTCTTCAAAACGTCTATTTGAGAGACGAATTGTGAGCTTATAAGTTTGTAATAAAATAGCCGCACTGCCTTGTGTGTGTGTGTCCCAGTAAGGTCTAAGGCTAAGGAAGTAAACCCTAACAGAAAATCCGGTCCTGAAGCCCCGTAGGCGGGGGGACAGTAGTAAGACTACTGCTCTCTGGCAAACTCCTGCAGCCACCTGTCCCCCAAATTGTGATGGCTTGCCATCCCTTTGGACCTGGTCAGTATGGAAGAGAGGCGTGTGCTGACGTGTGGGCAGCCATGCACTAGCAAATTTACCACCCAGGCAATGGAGAGGTCACTCCATCTCTGATAGTATCAAGGTTTGGCCTCTTTAGTCATACAAGAAGTTGCATAGGGAAACGATCGTCTCTCGAGACGTAAATTGCCACAGGATAATAATCAAACTGCGTCACGGTTAGAAAAAACACACTAAAAGCTTTTGAAAATATGATTTAACCTTTACTGTTCTTTCAGAAATATTGCGATAGTTTAAGGATGGGAGCATACAGGAATTTAGCCAGGGACCAACGATAAATCCGAACTAAAGTCTAGTGCGCAAACATCAAGATAAGGCAGGTTTATACCCTGCTCGCCATCCTCCGTCGTCCAGCGAGAAGTTAATTATTTTCAACTTAGGCGGATCTGACAGGGATCCGACTCCGACGGGGGCCGCCTCTGAGTTTGTGTATCACACAAACTCTCTTTGTAATCTTGTTGTTTTTAACTTGCCTAACATTTAACAGCACAGATCTATCTTATTTAATTCACACGATCCTACGTGTATTTATTTATGTGCGAATCTTATCTTGCGTTTACTTAGAAGACGCTCTAGAAATAAAAATCAAAAACACCTACGAATGAAATTGTCTGCGGTGGTGGGAGAGTCTAGCTCCCCCTCTCCCCCCGAGGCGAATAGCTTATACTTAATCTCATACTCAACGTTCTAAGACTCTTGAAGATTTGCTTCTAGAAATGTTGTATTTGCGTTTCAAATGAAATAATTTACCGACTTTAATTAAATTTAAATCCACTTGGCAAACATAATTTATCATCTTGTTTAAATACCTCTAGAAATATCACTACTGTAAATGGTAAGGAATTCTTCTTGTGATTCAGTTCTGAACAAGCTCATCTGTACGGTTCCCTTGGTTTGTGTAAAATGTGTCTACGTTTTCCAGAATTATTCACAATAATAAAGCAACATAGACAAAAACAAAACAAGATCATGATACAAAGAGAGTTTGAGTTATCACGCAAACTCCGAGTCAGCCCCCGTCGAATTCACCCATGGACCAGGAATATTAAAGCCATGATTTTTTTTTACAGTAAAAGAAAAAAAAAACAACAAACAAACAAAAACAGGACAACACATTATCAATGATAAGACTCTACTAACTCTTTTGGGATAAGGATTTGAAGCAGAGCTGTGTTAACTGATCAACTAAAAATAGCAAGGAAACCTTCCAGATTCGTATCTCTCTCCAACAATTTCGCTTAATCTTATCTTATAGATTCCAAACATTGCTTCAAAAAAAAAGATAATTACATCCTACGCATTTCATGTGTCAATCTAGTCCTGTATGTTAATCATTGACTTAATCTCTGCTAAGTAGTTAGTTTTCCTGGCTGATTCAGGCAACCCGTTCCATTCTTTAATCTCACTAGGGAAAAAGGAGCACTTGTAGGAATTAGTTCTTGCATAAGGAATAAGAAATGTGCCTCTTTGTGTCTTTCTGAGTATTTCATTAGATTATATTTTTCTATTTGTGAATTAAAGTTCAGTTTATTATGTATTGTAGCTTCTTTACTTTTTATTCTTCTGTCCGGAAGTGTCTCTAAGTTTATTGATTTTAATAATGAAATTAATCTAAACAAATTCGAATATTCGTTTGTTATAAATCTCACTGCTCTATTTTGTATTTGTTGCTTATAGTCTCTTTTTATCACGAACTGCCAGGTCCCTTATGTCCATGTAGTGTAGAATCTTGGAGTTTTCTTTGACTCAACACTATCTTTCGACCCACGCATAAGTCGGCTCTGCAAGGGTCTTTAACTGCAAAGAATTGGCCAGATTCGACCATATTTAACGACGGAGTCAACAAAAGAACGCTAGCTGTGGCATTCATACTCTCCCGCATTGACTACTGCAACGCCGTACTAGCAGCTATACCCAATGACAAAATAGTAAAGCTGCAACGTATTCAGAACAACGCCACACGAATAGTCCTAAAAAAAAAAACCAGACGTGATTCTGCTGCTACGTTTTTGCGCACGCTCCATTGGCTTCCCGTGAAAGCAAGAATCGATTACAAGGTCGCCACACTTTGTCATCAGTGTATATACAACAAGAAGTGCCTTTCTACCTTAGTGAACTGATCACTCCATATGTCCCTCAGAGAGCCCTGCGCTCAATGGACTCAACGCTTCTAGTGGTGCCACGTTTCTCCCACAAAAGCTACGGTCTGCGGGTTTTTTCAGTGCATGGATCAAAGGTTTGGAACTCACTCACCACTCCCCATTGACATCAGACAGACAACATGCTACACCACTTTGAAGAAGAACAAAAAGACCTATCTTTTTAACACTTTTCTAGATTAGCTCTTTGTAATGTTATCACAGCGCCTTGAGCACTGACTGATCCAGCAGTGTTTAGTCTTATAGAAGTGAAACAGTATATACAGTGACATTTTACATAGCCATCAATGAAATAATCATTCAATAGCATCAGTCATGTAAGGTTCATATTTAGCTATATCGTTATAACAATCAGTTCATTAAATACATATGAATATTATTAATGAAATGAAATAAATTGAAATGTATATCTGTGGGCCTGTGCCTTATGATAATAATGTAATCTACCAGTTTAACAGTGCAATATTTATATTATATTTTCAACTATGACATTGTAGATATGATTTAAATTTACATTTGTCATCTTTATCTATTGTTGTATATATGGTTGTGGTTGTTATGCATTAAAGTTCAAACAGATTTTTTTCCGAAGTAAATATGTGAACTGAGTTAAATGATAAGAGAGAAGCATTTGTTATGTTTTGTTCTTCTTCTGCCCCCCCCCCCCAGCTCCCTTTTTTCTTTGGCCAATTATCTCCCCATTCCTATTTTGAAGGATCCAATCCTTGCCTTGCTTGTATGTGGCCATTAATTTCTGATTGGTTTCTAATCAAATTCTCACCAATCAACATAGCCATCTTATCAATCCCATAATTCTCTCCACTACCATCGGTCGACGTCACGTCAATGAGGATTAGCGAATCGATACCGAAGTGATGCTGCTTGAAAGGGGGGGGGGGGATTGGGGATTTGAAAAAAAAAATATTTTGGACATATAATAAATATATATGTTTGTGTGTGTGTGTCTGTGTGTGTGTCTGTGTGTGTGTGTGTGTGTGTGTGTGTAGCTTTGAAAACTCAACTGATATAAGCAAAATGAACTAGAGATTCGTATGTTTAATAATTTAATTCTTTATGCGATGGTGAAATCAAATAGATCTTAAAATGACAACTGTTGTGTCTCTATTTTATCCTCCTTTCTCTCTTTTCCAGTTAACTCTTTCTCTCACTCTCTTTGTCTCTTTCTCTCTCTATGTATGTATCTCTCTTTCTCTTTCTCATTTTTCTCTTTCTCTCTATCTCCCTGTTTATTTCACATTCTTTTTTTCTCTCTTTCTCTTTCTCTATCCAATTCTTGTCTTGATATCTCTTTATATCTATTTCGCTCTTTCTCTCTTCTCTAACTCTTTATTTATCTTTTTTGTATCTCTCTTTCTCTCTTTTCTTTTTCTCTTTCTCTCTTCTCTAAATCTTTCTTTCTGACTTTCTTTCTTTTCACTTTTTTTTTCTTTCTCGATTTCTCTCTCTGTCACATCCCCTCTCTCTCCCTTTTTCATTTCTCTCTCTCCGTCTCTCGTCTTTGCATCTCTTTGTCTAATTCTCTCTCACTCTCTCGTTCTTTCTCTTTATCTTTTTGTCTTTTTCCCCACTCTCTCTTTCTCTCTCTTTCGTCTTTTTCACGATATGACGATTTGAACTACTAGATACTTTATTGTACCAAATACGTTATGGAAAGAAAAATGCAGGAAGATCACGACAGATATTGTAATTAAATAAATTCAACAAAACAGCTACCTCTTTAATTATAAGATTCAATAACATGTAATGATTGCATAAGGACTACAATAATGTAACGTACATGATATAGGAACGAACGCAAATCTAATATTATTTTCATTTATATAGTTTTTAGAAAGCTTTTAACTCATGCTGTCTGGTAACAAGTTTGAACACGTTATTTCTCCAACTTTGATTTTCGGATCAAGTTTAAACTTTGCATAATTATTTATTGGCAGTGACACTACATGAATCAATTTTTGAATAGCCAACGTTTCAATTAATCCTGATAATTAATTATTTTGTTTGAAACCTACAAGGTAAATTAATTGTTGATTATTCCGAGATATGGCTAAAATTATTGGGTTTGTTTCCTAAGATAATTGTACACGCTATTTCTCCAGGGAAGAGGTGGCACAAGATAGATCCACTTGGAGAGAGAGCATAAAGAAGGGGTCTTTGATTGCAGAGGCCATACACAACAGAAGCAGAAAGAAGAGTGAAAGTGCAACGGCGCCTGGTGACTACATATGCCCAACCTGCGATCGGCCTTTTTAGTCACACAAGAGCTTGCAAGGGGAAAAGATCGTCTCTAGAGACGTAAAATTCCACAGATTTCTCCAACAATCATTCTAGGATCAAGTTAAAACATAAAACAATTACTTATAGTAGCCTACCAAACAAAACATGAAGCAATTTAAACAAATTAACAATTTTTTTATCAGTAATTGTGTTAATTTTGTTTGCTATTGAAAAAGGAAAATAACGTTTGGTTGTAAATGTGGAGCTATTCCCCTTAGATGAGCCTTTTGAAAATGTTTTTTTAAATATATTTTTCTTGTTCTAATTGATTTCTTCGGATAATTCTAGTAGCCTCGAGATAGAGGGATCTCGTGACCTATTTTTAGCCAACCTAAAAAAAAACAAGATTACAAAGAGAGTTTGTGTGATACACAAACTCAGAGGCGGCCCCCGTCGGAGTCGGATCCCTGTCAGATCCGCTTTGATCTCTCAACGGACGGACAGACAGACAGACAGACGGACAGACAGGCCACACAAAACTAATATACATCTTCCGTGCTTTGATCTCTCAACGTTAGCCTTGTAAAGCCGATGTTCAAGGCAATTGCCACACTTGTTTTATGAGTTGATTACTTTACGAGTAAATACTGGTATGTTACTCGTATGTTGGAACAAAAAAAATGTGAAAACATGTGCAGTATATTAGATTATTAATTGTCTTAAAGTAGGTTTCATTTATATTGCATACTAATTAGGTTTTTTCTCTTTAAATACTGTTTGCATAAAATATTTTTAAAAATTAGATTTTGAGCTTTTAGAAAAAAAAAAGTAGCCGTTGCATCAGAACTTTGAATGCTCTATATTATCGTGATGTCAGATTTTCATTTTCTCTTCTACTTTCTGAGCACTAAACGGGACGGACGGACGGACAGACGGACAGACAGACAGACAGACAGACAGACAGACAGGCAGACAGACGGACAGACAGGCCACACAAAACTAATAGCGTCTTTTCCCCTTTCGGGGGCCGCTAAAAAACTAGAAGCAAAAATGCAGGAAATAACGAACCATAATATACGGACACATGTTCTGCCTCTTGCCAGTTAGGCCGCCATGCTAGTCAACTTCAACAGGATTCCAATATATGAATTTGATCACGTCAGACAACAGTGTGAAGAAGAATTGGCAGATTTTTGTTTTAAACCGAAAATGAGTTAATTGAGATTCGCTATAATCCATGCAGGCATCGCGTAAAAGGGGGGGAGGGTAAGGATACTAAATTAACTGACAAATCAAGCCCATCCCAATTTAGCTAATCTGTTTTCTGGTTGCTGAGATAATAGTACTTGGCGTGTCCTGGGTGTTATCTGGTTCAACGTTCGTGTAGTCTCACAGAGTTTACGTGTTAACGTGATTATCATGTGTTTTTCTGTTGAGACTGTATGTGTGTGTTACCTCGCTGTTTGTGTGCTTTAACTTAGCTTTGAATTAGTTCGACTTGTTGATGTATTATCTCGCTCAGTTTTTAAATTAAGTTGTTTAATAAGTGCACTCTCTCATGCCCAATAGGAAAGGCAGGGAGCTTATTTCCAAAAGCTGCAGCCTATTTGGACTAGCCAAGCCATTGGACTCGAGACAAAAACACACCTTCTCAACACAATCGTCATTCCAACTGAAACATGTGCATGTGAGACATGGAAGTCATCTGTCAAAATTGAGAAGAGACTAAATGTGGCTCAACAAAAATGGCTGAGACGGATTCTGAGAGTCAGTTACACAGATCGAGTCTCAAACAAGGTAATCCTATGCCGAACTGGGAGTTGAAAACTTAGTGAGTTTGTGACAGCGTCGCATGAGGTTTGCGGGATATGTTCTACTACGTACCAAGAATTGCGATGACATGGAGGCCAATACGAGGAAAACGCAATCAGGGACCTCCTCGTATAACTTCGCGTCATACCTTTATGGAGGACCTCAGAACAGTGGACACCAGGTGGGAGGAGGCTGCAGATATTGCCAATGAGAGATCTTTATGGAGACAACTTGCCGCCCAATGCGCCGAATAGTGCGGGAGGACCTAAGTCTAAGTAAGTCTCTCATGATGGTGTCAAATCTTATAGAACGTTCTCGTACGCGGCGATACATTCACAAATAGCAATCTTTTTTGGTTTATCTGGTGTACAGAAGTGAAGTATTGATAATAAAAGTTACTTGAGAACCATGCGATATTTTATTTATACCTTTCATAATGTCAAATCAAATTTGTAAGCTTTTTTTTTTTGTTTGTAGCACAAGGCCATTGCTATTGTAAAGTTGGCAGTGGTATTCTTTCAATATGGCGTCCACGACAATATTTTTTTTTCTTTCTTCCAAGCTCTGTCACAATTTTCCTTATTTCATTTTCATCAGTGTTTCGTGTGTGTATGTTGTTCGAATTTTTCATCTATATTGTTTTTGTACAGTAGTTACGCTGAAGTTGTCAATTTTATTCAACCTACATTTCCATTTGATTGGATCAATAAAAATTATCTTATCTTATCTTTTCTCTTTAGGTTTCATTGTTTCATCACGACATTTCTTCCTGTCGTACTTTCCTCTTTTACTGTATTTTATAAATCAAAGAACGTAAACGTTAACTTTACTTAAGATTACGAAAAGAGTTTGTGTAATGACACAAACTCAGAACCGGCCCCAATGGATCCGCCAATGTACGGAAATATTTAAACCATGACCTTGTTTGCAATAACACCAGACACATAGTCCTAAATTTTTAATAACACGAACCATATGTTTGCAAACTTGATATAAAATATGTGCGATATTTATAGGGTTTGTGTATTCCTGCTTTGATTTTTTTTCAGTAGTAATATAAACGTTACAAATTGACATGCATACCCCTCCCAAAAAAAAAAACAACAACTAAAAGCAGCTTTTCCCCTTTACTTAGGCCGCAAAATAAAAAAGATTATTTAAATTAGAATAGTACTGTGTAGAAACACATTCGTCACGCCACTGCACAAGCAAAAGTGTATAAAGTATACAATGTCTATTCTAAAAAATTTGCCTCATGTTTTACTGCAATTTAGAAACGAAAAACAAACATTTCCTATTCACAATGGTAATTATTTTAGAACAAAACACATTTTATATATATATATATAACATATATATATATAACATATATATATATATATATACAGAGAGAGAGAATGATCTGGGAGGATAGAGTGAGTGGGAGTGTCCTGTCAATACATCACTACAGTGGTGGACATCAACACATCACTACAGTGGTGGACATCAACACATCACTACATTGGTGGACAGTGCCATCAATGAGCTTCATTCCTATTTTAGCGGAGAAAACAAAAGAGGAGGATATTCAGAAGAAAAAAAAAGTTTGCCAGGGATAATTGACAATCAAAAACTCAAAAAGATGAAAAACCTCTGGTGTACGAATATGTAATGAAATAAGTGACCAACCGAAGCATTGCACCCTCTTCTGTACGTTGGCAGGGGCAAGTAACTCGCAAACATTTCTCATTTCCCACCCTGAAGAGCTTAGTTGGTGCTCTTGCCTCCTTCACCACCAAGTTGAGATTTTTATTAAAGCCCCCTCCCTCACAGACCCCCCCCACACACACACAGTCCCTCTTCTCCCCTCATTCCTTTCCATTTTCCTCCCACTCTTTGGTCTTTGTTGATCTCATCTTTAAAATCCTAGAACCGTTTTTGGACTTTCAGAACCAAATTTACCATTATTTACACGAGTGGTATACTGTGTGGTGTGTGTGTTACACATACGCTATGTAAATTTTGTACATGATGTGGTTCATAGTTTTAAGTTATGCTCCACTTATATGCCTACTAAATAGACATTGTTCTCTTTAAAAATGAAAGTAAACATTTTTTTAATAAAAATAGTAGTTCGTATGACATAACTTATTTAATTTAGCAATACAATTGTAAAAACAAAAATTTTTGACAAAAAAATTTATAACCGTTTTCATAAACGTGTTAAAAATATGTTAAATGTTTGTCTCCCATACTAAATAGCTCCCCGTGATTGTTACTATTAATAGTGAATAGTTGTAATAACGTTTCTCTTTAGTGAAAAAAAAATGCTTACATAGTTGATTAAAAAAATGAATTTTTTTTTGCTTTAAGAAAAGAAAAAGTAGCCGTTGTATCAGAACTTTGAAAGGTCTAAAATATTATGTTAAATTTTCAATATCTTTCCTGGTTTACGAGATCTAAACAGGACGGACGGCGAACCACAAAAAACTAAGTGTCTATTCCCCTTTCGGGTGCCGCTAAAAATGAAATAATTGCACGGGAAATAACTCATCGTGTTCTATTTTAAGCAGAGCGCTCGCTATTGTTATGCTAGGCACAGATCGCAATGCATCTATTAGTAAATGACAACATTAGCGAGATGGGGGAACGTCAAGGGTCACAACTGTGATTAGAATAGCTCAACATTGTCTTAGAATTATCCTCCCCTTGTTTTAGACTGCCGGAAAGTCGGTAGCAAAGACCTATTTTATTTATGCATGAAGTATCGTAGATGGCGTCGTGGCTGAGCGGTAAAGCGCTTGGCTTCCGTACTGGAGCTCCCGGGCTCGAATCCTGGTGAAGGATTTTTAGTTCAGAATTTTCGGGCGCCCTTGAGTCCATCCAGCACTAATGGGTACCTGACATTAGTTGGGGAAAAGTAAAGGCGGTTGGTCGTTGTGCTGGCCACATGACACCCTCGTTAACCGTAGGCCACAGAATAAGATGACCTTTACATCATCTGCCCTATAAACCACAAGGTCTGAAAGGGGAACCATACTTTCTTCCTTTTAATGAAGCATCGTAATTAACATGGTTTAATTTGAAGGTCGTCAACAATCTTGAAGAAAGGGCTTAATGATTGGGTTACGATTTTAGAGAGAGAGGGAGAGAGAAAGAGAGAGAGAGAGAGAGAGAGAGAGAGAGTACAGAAGAAATAAATGCAGAGAGGAAGAGAGAGATGAGAGAGAGAAAAATAAAATGTCAAAGAATTAAAGAGTTTTTAAAAAAGGCAAAATATACTGAGAGAGAAAGAGATTCAGGGGGAGACAAGAGAGTGAAATAGCATGTCAGAATCAGAAGTTGAGAAAGAGAGATTTTTTTCAATCTCATAATGATGCAGTCAAGAATATTTGAATAAACATATTTAAATAGCAGACAACAATTTATTGAACGCTGACAGACAAAAGAATCAGACAAGAATGACAGACATAAAATCACACTAAAAATAAAAATAATTAAGAGAGAAGCTGCCATTTTGTTTTTGTGTGTCTGTTGTCTCCCTTTTATCACGTCACAGTGTGACAAGATCGCTGACAGAGTACCCTGTATCCAGCAATACCACTGGCAGTCACCCCTCAAAGATTGCTAACTAATTTGACATGAATGACGTACAAGAAGGAATAATCGGATACAAGTGGGCGGCATCGATACTGGTTAACTATCCCAAGATGCCCGACGAAATCGGTTATGATTTTTTTTGTCCGATTATTATTAAAATATTTTCGGTTTTCTACCGTTCTCAAAGGAAAATGTTTTTTTTTCCCATAAGATATTTTCATACTAAGCGGAATAACTCTAAATAGCTAGCTTTTTTTTTGGTGTGTCCGGTGTACAAAGTAAAGGAAGAGTTAATTCCCTTTTTTGTAAAAAAAATAAATAAATTGTATTGTTCTTTTTTTAGCATTGTTGAATCAAACTTAAAAGCGCCTCTTAATTTAGGATCAAGCCTATTTAAGAATCCCCTAGCCAACATACACTGTGCTTATAAAGATAGGTTTTACAGCTATCTGTTGTTAGTTTAAAACTTTAAAGCGGCGACTTAGTTCTTTCTACTTAGTTTGAATTGAACTTATACCACCACATCAGTCAAGTAAAAGTTATTTCGATATCAAACAAAGTAATTGATTACCAATAGTTAATTAAATAATAGTTTGTTTTTTTATTGATTCTTGTGTTGTCAGGTAAAAGATATAATTGTGTGAAATTTCAACTTTATCCACGATTGGGTGTGGGAGAAATAACGTGAACAAAATTTTTACCAGACAGACAGTGGGAAGCGTGGTCGAGAGGCTAAGTGCGGCTTGAGCTTGGCTTGCTTGGCTACCTAGAAGGGAGCTCGAGGTTCGACACCCGACTCGGGCAGAGTTGTGTTTACTGAGCGCCCAAAGGCAGCACGGGAAACCAACTCATAGATACCCCCTCCCACCCAATGGTCCACAAATGAGATTGGATCAAGGCGCTCTGAGCATGCTATAAGCATGAAAGTAGCGCTATATAAAAGCTATAATAACAGACAGAGTAGATATAACTTTGTAAAAAATGGGATAAAAATATCCAATTTTTTAATTAAAAAAACTAACCATAGTCGTTAAGGCTTTCGTAATGCATTTTGTGAGAAGAAAGCATATTTTATGTCTACAAATCCTTTACTCAGCTGACACTTTCAAAATTGACATTCAGAAAATAGAAATGGTTTACTAAGCAAAAAAAAAAACGACGTCATCAAATGAATCTGCCAAAGACCGTAACATTGTACCATTCAACCATCAAAAAGTTTTGCAGAAGTTCCATTGGATGGTTTTGTTCAAACTTAGAAGCCAGGTTTTATTGCGTTTTATTTTGTCTCAACCAAACGCCAAATGACGCATGAACAAAACGTGCCTTTTAAGAGTTTCGATATTTTTACATGAGAAACTTCAAAAAGTCTGGCTTTTACCAGAAAATGATCTAAGAAGAGAGGAGGAATTCATTGTTAACCTAAAGTCAAACGTTGGGACTTGTTTAATGGACCTTGCTGAAATCTTTGACTGTTTTGAATCAGTTGTTGTCCTGACCACACCAAGCTCTGCCATGAATTCACATTGTTTAGAATCTTTAGTGAAATGGAGCGTTCCTAGTTTAAAAGTGGACTTGTCACTCAACGCGTACACTCTCCCCTAACAGAGCCATTAACTAAACCTAACCCTAACAGAGCCATTAACTAAACCTAACCCTAACAGAGCCATAAAATAAACTAACCCTAACAGAGCCATAAACTAAACTAACCCTAACATAGCCATAAACTAAACTAACCCTAACAGAGCCATAAACTAAACTAACCCTAACAGAGCCATAAACTAAACTAACCCTAACAGAGCCATAAACAAAACTAACCCTAACAGAGCCATAAACTAAACTAACCCTAACAGAGCCATAAACTAAACTAACCCTAACAGAGCCATAAACTAAACCCTAAATCTAAACTCAGACATCAATTTCAGCTTTCTCAAGATACCTCCTTGATTTGCAATGTAGTACTCCCTCCCTCCTTTTTTCTTTGAGTTTTTAATTTTAAACTCTTTCACTCTGTTTTGCCTGTATACTTGCTCCTGGGGGGGGG
>JADKLZ010079391.1:10116705-10137899 GCA_021533235.1 Biomphalaria straminea
AACGGCTACTTTTAGTTTTCTAAAAGCAAACCGTTTAATTTATAAAATTAATTATGCAAGCGATTTTTTAATAACAAAACACCAATTCTAAAACAATTACGTAAATGTAAGGGAGGAAATGTTACTATAAGAAATGCTTCTGGCATGTAGATATCATGCACATTTTTTAAAATGAACTTTTAGCAGCGGCTTTCGTGTACTAGCGTAAAGCCCGGAAATGACATGATTCTAAACCAATTTCTTAAATTTAAAAAAAAATCTGATTTTTTTAAAAAAAATTGTTTAGTGCCCCCATTAGAATAAAACAAGCATGTTTTTGTGCGTTTTGTCTGTTGGTTGGTCTGTCCGTCACGGTTAGAAAAAAACACTAAAGGCTTTTGAAAATATGATTTAACCTTTACTGTTCTTTCAGAAATATTGCGATAGTTTAAGGATAGGAGCACACAGGAATTGAGCCAGGGACTTAGAAGAAACATCCGAAACATCTTGCGAATAGGCGGATCTTACAGGGATCCGACTCCGACGGGGGCCGCCTCTGAGTTTGTGTATCACACAAACTCTCTTTGTAATCTTGTTAATAGATATCTTCAAGTCTTGAGTTTACATTTCTAAAACACTTTCTATATGAGAGAACCGTTGAACATTGTAAATATCAACATTCAAAGTTATCTGTGGATGTTAAATCTATTCACTAGAGTTGCCGAGCTGCAAGTTGTCACAGGTCAAATAGTTCATTGGTAAAACTTAGATATAGTTTAATGTGAATTAATTCAACTGAAAGAATGAGAGATGTGAAGTAGGACCATTATTTTAGCTTTTTATTATAGCGTTTCATATAGCGCTACTTTCATGCTTATAGCATGCTCAGAGCGGTTTGGTCCAATCTCTTTTGTGGACCAGTGGGTGGGGGGTTATCTAGGAGTTGGTTTTCCGTGCTGCCTTTGGGCGCTCAGTAAACACAACTCTGCCCGAGTCGGGTGTCGAACCTCGAGCCCCCTTCTAGGTAGCCAAGCAAGCCAAGCTCAAGCCTCTCGACCACGCTTTCCATATAACGCTTATCTAATGAATTAGATAACCGGAAAAGTTTGAACGAGATTAAGATAAATTGCAATGAAGCTGATAGAGAGAAAGAGAGAGAGAGAGAGAGAGAGAGAGAGAGAGAGAAAGAAAGAAAGAGATAAACATATGATCAGTATCATACAGTCATAAAGTAAATTTGTCGACATGTAATTCTTCAACCGTCGAATTATAAATGTTTGTCTTAATCAAGCTATTTTAATTTGGATTCAATTTCAGTAAAACCTCATGATGGGTTTAGAACAGCTTTTTTTATTTATTTTATCTCTGCAATATAAATTTATCAATCGTATTCTGTTGATCCTGAGAAGTATTATTCATCGTAGACAAACCTTTTTTGTGTTCCTTAAATGGAGATTTAAATGGTGTATTTGTGTTCAAACAGATATACATAATATACACTATTACCATAAATCTACTTAAGTCTTTGAATAATATCTTGAGCGCTAGAATACACAGTGCATTTGTTGTAGAGTCTGTAAGTCAATTTGTACAAAAGCTTATATCAACCACTGGCGGATCGAGGGGGGGGGCGGACGAATTTGAGTAAAGAATTCACACAATTGGTATATGAATTTATTACTTATGTTAATAATATATACTAATTATTTTATATTTCTACATAATTTTAGACGATTTTGCCACCCCCTCTGGTATGTTGGCTGATATGGTGGGGTTGGGAGGGGGCGGTGGCATCAATTTTGCCCCCCCCCCATAAGCTTTCGAGGGGGTGGGGGCGGTCCAACTTAGGGTGGAGGACGGACGAATTTTAGTATAGAATTCACATAATTGGTATATGAATTTATTACTTATGTTAATAATATATACTAGTCGACCGGCGGCATAGCATACGCCGCTATTTTCCAGGGCAGGCCTTAGGCACTGCAACATATGCGACCGCAGTGAGTCCCGCACTTTCATTGGACCCGTGCTAATTTTTTAGGTGTATAAATTATTAAATCAAGTTACATGAAGTTAATTCCTTTTTCCAGTCTATATTTATTTATGTCTATGCTATTTTGTGAATGAAAAGAGTGCGAATTTGGATACACCATTTTCAATCACACCTTGCTGCGCCATTGGATCTTCCCATTTACTTGTTATAAGTGAATTCATGAATAAAAAATACTACAACATATGCGACCACAGTGGGTCCCGAACTTTCTTTGGACCCGTGCTAATTTTTAGGTGTATAAATTATTAAATTGAACCATTTTATAAAACATAACAGATTTCCCGCGGCCTCTTAATTTAACAGGAGCCCCCTGGAAATCTCCTGAAATGTTATTAAATGCTATGCCGCCGGTCGAAAAAGTCCTGGAAATTTCCGGACATTATTAAAATCTTTTTAAAGTAAAAAAAAATTATGCTATGCTATTTTGTGAATGAAAACAGTGCGGATTTTGGATATATTATTTCCCATTCACATCATGTTGCACCATGGGATCTTCCCATTTGCTTGTTATAAGTAAAGCGAATGCGTGAATTCATGAATGAAGAGTACTATGAATGGAGCTAAAAAAATGGCTAATTGACCTTAATTTACGAGATATTATTTATTAAGAATATAGCTGCACTCATGTAACAATGCTTTAGAAAAACAAATTTGAATGTTAATTTGATTAAATGGACTATAATTAGTATGTTCATGTGCTAAAGCATAAAACTATACTTGCGAAGAGAAGTTCTATAATCTTCTTAGAGTTGAATTCGAGTTTTAGATCTAGATCTAGATCTAGGAATAGAGAGATGAGTTACCTTTCGTAATCATGTCTAATGAACGAATGTGCGTAATTAAAGTACTTTCTAAAGTGAAACCTGAGAGTATACTCTATCCGTGTATTGTTGTTGTTCTAGTTTCAATAGTCTAACGACACAATAATGTGGAAATACTTATTTCTTATGACAATAATCTGAGAAGAAGAGATAATTATATAAACACCACTTTCATTCACAAAATAGTGCGGATTGGGATGCACCAATTTACATTCACACCGCGTGCGTGCGCCATGGGATCTTCCCTATTTACTTGCCGCTGGCATGTTGTGTGTTTGAACTTTTGTGTGTTTGACCTCTTACTTAGAGGATTATATATATAGATACTTATTTTATATTTCTACATAATTTTAGACGATTTTTCCACCCCCTCTGGTATGTTGGCTGATATGGTGGGGTTGGGAGGGGGCGGTGGCATCAATTTTGCCACCCGCCATAAGCTTTCGAGGGGGTGGGGGCGGTCCAACTTAGGGTGGAGGACGGACGAATTTTAGTATAGAATTCACATAATTGGTATATGAATTTATTACTTATGTTAATAATATATACTAATTATTTTATATTTCTACATATTTTCAGATGATTTCGCCCCCCCCTCTGTATTATGGCTGATATGGTGGGGTAGGGAGGGGCAGTGGCATCAATTTCGCCTCCGCCTAAGCTTTCGAGTGGGGGGGGGCGGTCCAACTTCGGGTGGGGGGCGGACGAATTTTTTATTTCTACATATTTTCAGATGATTTCGCCCCCCCCCCTCTGTATTATGGCTGATATGGTGGGGTAGGGAGGGGCAGTGGCATCAATTTCGCCTCCGCCTAAGCTTTTGAGTGGGGGGGGCGGTCCAACTTCGGGTGGGGGGCGGACGAATTTTTTATTTCTACATATTTTCAAATGATTTGCCCCCCCCCCCCTCTGTATGTTGGCCAAAGTGGGCTCGGGAGGGGGGCGGTGGCATCAATTTCGCCGCCCCCCCCCCCATTAGCTTTTGAGTGGGGGGGCGGTTCAATTTCGGGTGGAGGGCAGACGAATTTTAGTTTAGAATTCACACAAATTGGTATACAAACTTATTACTTGTGTTAATAATATATACTAATTATTTATATTTCTACCTATTCTCTAGTATGTTGACCGATATGGTCGGGAGGGGACGATGGATTTTTACAAGGATTGATATTATTAGAATATTTTTCAACATTACTCAAAAGGTCCTTTTTTAATAGGATGAATGGTGAGCTTTAGGTCAGGAGAACGAGTTTTTTCAGTGGAGAGTGCAAGAAAACGTTTTTCGGCGTCGAGGCTTTGATAAAAAATGACCTGTAGATGTCAGGAGAATGCGTGACTGCAGTGAAGTATGCTAGAAAACGCTTTTGGCGTCGGGGCTTCGCACCGAAATCTACTGATAAATAATGAGCTGTATATGTCAGGATAATGCGTTTCTGCAGTGAAGTATGCAAGAAAACGCTTATAGCGTCGGGGCTTCGCCCCGAATCCCACTGGCGAAGATTACAGCCCTCTTACAGACGCCCAGCTTGCCTCAACATGACTTTTTTTGTTTTGTTTTTTTCACGAAGGTTAAAAAACACTGCTTTTTTATTCTCGTGTATATATATGTTGTTTACTGGGCGTTAGGGTTAGGGTTTGGAAAAAAATCGCACCCTCACTCCAAAGTTCTGGATCCGCTAGTGGTATCAACTCACTATGTCTGTCTGCCTGGTAAAAAAGTTTGCACACATTATTTCTCGGATTAAGCTGAAATTTCGCATGATTATTTCTTTTACATGTCAACAGAAGAATCACTATAAAAAATTATCAATTAGTTAATTAACACTTGTAGTTAATTGCTTTGTTTGGTATAAAGGAAAAAAGCATTATTTTACTAATTAGGTGATATAGGTTGAATTAATCACCTTTATTTTTTGTAGAAAGAAAATAATAAATAACAATTTTCATAAGCAGCTTCCTGGCCCAGTGGTTACCGTTTTAGCTTCAGGAGGTTGAGGAGTCCTTACCTGTCAGCTTCCTGGCCCAGTGGTTACCGTATTAGCTTCAGGAGATTGAGGAGTCCTTACCTGTCAGCTTCCTGGCCCAGTGGTTACCGTATTAGCTTCAGGAGATTGAGGAGTCCTTACCTGTCGATTTCAAAATCAGGTCTCTTATGTTTTTAAAATAAATTTACTCAGCGATCACCCATATACCGCCTTTTTTCTCCCCCTGCTCCTCCCCTTTCTAACTGGCCCAGGCAAGGGCTAAAGATCATAGCGCAGGCATGTCAAACTCATTAAGGTATATGGGCCGCATAAACAACTTACTATGACCTGAGGGGCGGCAGCAAAAAATCCGTTGCAAAACAGCCTACTAGTTTTTTTTTTGTAAATTAGAAACAATACAATAGAATACAATAATTAATGGCATACCTATCTGTTTTTGTAGCTTTCATTAAGTAAAAGAACTGCTCATAGAGACCAGTGCATGCAAACATAGCTAGAATTATTTTTTAAATTTTTTAGGTGGCCAGAGGGGCCGCATGCAAGGTAGTCGCGGGCCGCATGCGGCCCCCGAACACACAGTTCGACATGCCTGCAGTATTATAGCGTATTAAGAAAGCTAAAAGCATGAAATAGCGCTAAACAAAAACAATTGGTAAAAATAGTTCTAATCGTACAGATTTCTTGTTGGTAGTCTAGATCTATTACAAATGTTAATAACACGACTGAGACACAATAATGGATGAAACTACACTTTGTATAAGATTTGTGTGGTTTTTTTTTTAATACGTGTCTGTATTTTGCTTGTTTAACTGATACCAGTCTTCCTTTACGGACTAATGTAGACAGGCTCAAGAAAAACTGGTCGTCCTCTACTCTGAAAATTGAATATAATCAAAAGGGACATCAAAAAAGTGGACATGGCCCCTAGACCGCACTAAGTGGAGAGAGATGGTGACCAAGAAATCTTTTATATTATTATTATCATTATGTTGTTATGGCACGATTAGGAATTAGTTATTTCTTTCGGAAATAGGGGCAAGTTTTTACTTACTGACGATGACGTGATAGATTTTAAGAAAGTAAGAACGATATAGAAGTCGATATGAAGAAGACTCTTTGATAACAACGTAGCAATAAGAAGTAATTTATAAAAGGCTAGAAGTAGATGGCATGTGATGGTTCCCTACATCAGTACACAAGGCACCTGGCTCTGATGGACTTCCTGCGGAAATATTTAAAACGGGTGGTGTCGCCCTAACCGAGAGGCTAACAGACTTGTTCACTCTATGCTGGGCGAAGTGCGTAGTCCCACCTGAACTTAGAGACTCCGTAATCATATCCCTATACAAAAAGGGTGACAAGTCTAACTGCTCTAACTATCGAGGCATTACACTTCTGTCGGTAGCAGGAAAAATCTTTGCTCGAGTGTTGCTCGACCGACTAAACCAGTCTTTAGTAGATGAGGTCTTATCTGAAAGCCAATGTGGTTTCAGAGCCGGTAGAGGTACAACTGACATGATATTTGTTCTGCGACAGTTACAGGAAAAATGCAAAGAGCAGAACCTAAACCTGTACGCAGCTTTTGTGGACCTCACCAAGGCTTTCGACACGGTCAGTCGCGATGGTTTGTGGAGGATTTTGGCTAAGCTGGGGTGCCCACCTACGTTCCTATCCATCCTCAAGCAGTTTCACGTTGGACAGAGAGGCCAGATCAGACACAATGGTGCTCTTTCTGATCACTTCCCAATAGAAAATGGCGTGAAGCAGGGCTGTGTACTTGCCCCTACTCTATTCGCTATCTTCTTTGGCGTAATGCTGGGTCAAATGAGACAGCGTTTGCATGAAGGCATCTACATCCGGTTTCGTTGTGACGGCAGCGTGTTTAATCTCCGACGTCTACTATCACACACTAAAACAAAGGAGATGGTCATAACGGAGCTTCTCTATGCCGATGATTGCGCCCTGCTAGCTCACAATGAAAATGACCTCCAGAACGCGGTAAACGAATTTGCCTACGCTGCCGCCTCTTTCGGTCTATCTATAAACCTCGGGAAAACAGAAGTCATGTTCCAGAAGTCACCAAATGAAACATACTCAGCCCCAAGGATTACAGTAAACGGGCACCCCCTTAACGTGGTAGACCACTTCACATATCTTGGTAGCATAGTGTCAAATGACGCCTCACTTTCAAGGGAAGTTGATAACCGTCTGGCCAGGGCCAGTAGCGCTTTTGGACGCCTTCAGGCGAGAGTTTGGAAGGACAAATCGCTCCGCCTACCTACAAAAATAAATGTCTACCAGGCGGTGGTTCTCTCAACCCTTCTATATGGCTCTGAGACATGGACACTATATAGAAAACAGCTGAGACTCCTTGAGCGCTTTCACCAAAGGTGCTTGCGCTCCATCATGGACGTACGATGGCAAGACCGCACTACAAACAGCGATGTCCTTTCGAACGCCGGTATAGACAGTATAGAGGGACTTCTTATGATCCGACAGCTACGCTGGGCAGGGCACGTATCCCGTATGGGAGACGAACGCATGCCAAAGGCAGTCTTTTTTGGTGAGCTAAAAGGTGGTCGACGTAACAGAGGCGCCCCACGGAAACGCTTCAAAGACCAGCTTAGGCGTCAACTTTCCTTGGCTGACATAGAGGAGAGCACCTGGCTGCATGCGGCGTCGGAACGAGACAGCTGGAGGTCACTCACAAAGGCCGCGGGATGCACATTTGAGACCAAAAGAAAATCTGCCGCCGAGGACAAACGCAGACGACGGAAAGAAAATCTAAACCGACCACCTGCGGACAATGGTTTCGCTTGCCCTGGATGTGGCAAAATATGTAGGTCACAGCTGGGACTGCACAGCCACGGGAAACACTGTATTCCTCACTAATCTTCGGACTTGAAGACAAGCCTATTATTATTATTATTAAACGTGTCGACTACCTCTATTGATTGTTTGGCTTTTCACCGGTGATATTTGTTTCTGACGTTAATGGTATTTCCATTAAGGTTTGTTTTCATTGATAGACCGAAAGAGGCGGCAGCGTAGGCAAATTCGTTTACCGCGTTCTGGAGGTCATTTTCATTGTGGACATACGATGGCAGGACCGCACTACAAACAGCGATGTCCTTGCGAACGCCGGTATGGACAGTATAGAGGGACTTCTTATGGTCCGACAGCTACGCTGGGCAGGGCACGTATCCCGTATGGGAGACGAACGTATGCCAAAGGCATTCTTTTTTGGTGAGCTAAAAGGTGGTCGACGTAACAGAGGCGCCCCACAGAAACGCTTCAAAGACCAGCTTAGGCGTCAACTTTCCTTGGCTGACATAGAAGAGAGCACCTGGCTGCATGCGGCGTCAGAACGAGACAGCTGGAGGTCCCTCACGAAGGCCGCGGAATACACATTTGAGACCAAAAGAAAATCTGCCGCCGAGGACAAACGCAGACGACGAAAAGAAAATCTAAACCGACCACCTGGGACAATAGTTTTGCTTGCCCTGGATGTGGCAAAATATGTAAGTCACAGCTGGGACTGCACAGCCACGGGAAACACTGTATTCCTCACTAATCTTCGGACTCGAAGACAAGCCTATTATTATTGTTTTCATTGGACACCGCAGAAGCGCTTAACATTATATAGATAAGATAAGGACAGTGAAAAAAATAACATCGACCTCAATTCTTAAGAAAATCTGGCCAAATGAAAATTGGTTGTCTCCTCTATCAGCAAAGAGAATTTCATCTTAACCTCCGTTATATGTAGACTGGTGTGCCTTTCGAGAACAGAGCTCCTCAGCAGAGGCGTCACTAGGGTGGGTGTCACCCGGTGCGGTACAATCAGGGTGTCACCCCCCCCCCATCGTTCTACTTATTTTTCAAATAAAAAACTATAGTTGTTCAGTTTTTGTTTTAATGAGAGAACGTTATTAGTTAATGTTTTAATGAGAGAATGTTGTTAGTTGATGTTTTAATGAGAGAACGTTATTAATTGATGTTTTAATGAGAGAACGTTATTACTTAATGTTTTAATAAGAGAAGGTTGTTAGTTGATGTTTTAATAAGAGAACGTTATTAGTTAATGTTTTAATCAGAGAATGTAGTTAGTTGATGTTTTAATGAGAGAACGTTGTTAATTGATGTTTTAATGAGAGAACGTTATTACTTAATGTTTTAATAAGAGAAGGTTGTTAATTGATGTTTTAATGAGAGAACGTTATTAGTTAATGTTTTAATCACAGAACGTTGTTAGTTAAATTTAGTTTTGCAAAGCTTCTTTACACATGACGCCTTGTATACATGCATTTGGCAAGAAACAGTTAAAGGTTTAATTCAAAGGCTGGTAGAGATTCGTTGTCGTCTTTCAAAACTTTGCTGCATTCTAGTTTTAGTATTTCTGTTCACATATCTTGCCGTCAGACCCAATATAAAAGAGATTGATGCACTCAGTATTAACTTCTTGCTCTCTATTTGAATAGTAAATCTTAAGAATACTTTCCTGATATTTTCATATTGTTAAAACGTATTTTTCTTTTGCATTAACATGCTACTTTGATTTGAGAAAAGTTATCTTAATAACATTTTGAGCAAACTTTTCACATATTTCGTAGAATAAATGTTTAAGTGCTCGAGCTTAGCCACCACTTTGAAAATAATGAACACTTTAATTTGAAGGTACTTTTGTGTTTAGTTTACTTTTTTGAGTACATCTGCCAATAAGAAAGTCAAGCAATGAAAGCTATGCGTGTATTCACAGACAGCTGGCAATCATATTTGTGCTGCGCCTCTAGTGTTTGTATTTTCAGAGTGACGGCAAAGATTTTCGTCGTCACACTTTCATAAAATCGTTCTTTCATGGGTCTAACAGCAACAACATGAGCGCACCAGCGAGTTGTTCATATGGCACGCTATCATTAATTATATTATCCTATCTATTAGTATTAGCGGCAAAGAAAGAAAACCCTTTTTCTAGAGAACCAAGAAAATATAATTAGAAAATATTTTCCGATTAAGAATTTAGACCACATAGCTTAAGTTAACGGTGTATACATCCATTCAAGTTTCTTTTCTGTTCTTCATTTATTACTTCCTGCACTTCTTCATGAATCCTTGACATTGTAGCTGCATTACCATGTCCCTGAGATCATCATATCGATACGTTAAGCCCATCTCTTTTCAGTCGTTTTAAATTATCAGAACTGATACACCAGATTTGGCCCTCATTAAGAGGAATATCCTGCATTTCTGTCATTGCAACATTACCATTGCTACTGTTAATAATAATATGTTACAACTTCAGAGATCTATGTTAGGTGTGCTGTAATACAAGATACCAGAGTACCTTGCAGCTTTTATGTCTCTCATCTCTGATAAGTATATCCCTTAAGTGGTTTGCTAAAACATTTATATATATTTTTGGTACAAGCTTGGAAAGTAACTTTTTATTTTTCATCGCTGACTTGCGATCGTATACGTTATTATTTCTGCACTGGCTCATATTTGAATAACATTTCCACAATCTCAAGAAAAAAAATTCATTATTCAATGAAAAGTCTTCTTCAGTTCGCCACCATATACCAACTTTTTCTTTGCTAGAAACAATGTGATAGTAAGCAATCTATAATACAAGATGTTCCTCTGTTTTCACATCTATACGTCAATCATAGCAATGACGTCCTTGTCAATTTTTTGAAGCTAAAGTCCTGCTCCCAAAATGTTCCTAATTTGAAAGCCTGATAAATGTTCTTCAGTCTTCTCTCTAGTTTCTCGTTGTGGACATGTCCATTATTTATCAGAGAAGAAAATCTTGCTTTTGATGCTTTTTCATTTAGAATAATTTTATTCAACAATTTCTAAGCTTTATGATTTTGCTTCTGTCACATTTTAAAGTTGGTATTTTTTTTAAGTGCCTTGTTACACTTGGGTGTCACCCCCTATCGGGTGTCACCCGTGCGGACCGCACCCCCCGCACCTGCCTAGTGACGCCTCTGCTCCTCAGTCACATTCAAACTAGGTCTACGATATGAACCATAGTCGTTCTACAACTGAAGGAGGCTAACTCACAAGTTATAAACAAGGGCGTCTAGTTCAAAACTTTTGTCTGTTTCTCAATAGAGAGAACAAATTTACAAAGCTGGGATGCTAACAACTTTGTGTAAAAAGGTTTATATATTTGAAAGGTTGAAGACAATACCTAACTTTTTTAAATATATTTTAAGGGCCACTGTTGCATTCAAACTGTACTTAGGCACGGGCGCAATGAACCCCCTTTGCGACATGGTTGCTATTCCAGTGATTAAACAGTTTTAGTCAATAAGCAAGAAGGCCAACCAGTCAACGAGTCCTGACAACAGAAACCACCAGGTACTCTGAATACACAAAGGTGAAGGTCAAAGAAAACTTGGACTGCAAGAAACACTCAAACAAAGTCTCATATTTTGTTTGGGCCTCACGTCTAGCTTCAAATCGTAAGCTCAAATCTACCCGCGACGCCTCTGCCTGCACTGCAGTGAGTAAAAGTAAGTTGGAACATGCTACAAAGTAAGAGAACTAATAATGTCCTCACACTTTCACTTGACTCAGAGGTCCTCAAGTAGAACAAACTCCCCAAGATCAACATTTACACACGTACTCCAAGCCCTCTCGCTCTCTCTCACACACACATGCTTAAACTCACACCCAAATCTATCCCCTCGTTCCGTTCCATCCCCCTGACTTGTTATGATCAGGCTGGGATTAGTGGATGGGCCGGCTTTATTAAGACTTTGGCACGTTTGCCACAGGCCATTTCGTCTCCACCCCTGCACTAGCCAAATATTCCTTAAGTACAGGAATCTTAACTGCTTTCGTCATACGCAGTTTTTCTTTCCCCGGAGCCGGTGCCGGAGTTAAGAAGATTTGCTGAGGCTATTTATGGATTTTAATTATTGGGCGAGTCACACATAATAAATAGTCATATTGTAATTGGTGCTTTTTCTTCTTTTTTGTTTGTTGGCTTTGCTTAGGCTACTAATATGAACAACTATGTTACAACAATATTTATTTTCTCTCTCTCTTCTTGAGAAAGTTGAATCTGCAATCCATAAATCTAACAAAACACAAAGTATCTAACTCTGATGGTCTTCCGGCTGAAATATGTAAACTGAAAAGGTAACAGACTTGTTCGCTCAATGCTTGGGGGAAGCGCGTTGCTCCACGTTCTTTATCATGCTTCTAAAGAAAAAAGAAGTTGGGCTTTTGGACTCCTCCATGCGAAAGTTTGGCGAAATATATCGCTCCGCCTGCTTAAAAAAAACAGTGTCTTCTCTGTCATTTGCCTTTGATAAAATTTCATTATTATATTATTTCTGAAAATATTGAAACCTGCCCTTTACCTGCCTGAGTGGACCACTTCGATGGCCGATTTTGAGTTTGTGTCTCGACTCAAACTGTGTTTTTTTTGTTTTGTTTTTTTTTAATAATTTGTTAAGTAGTAAAAAAAAACACATCAACAGCTTAATTTGTACATCAAATAAATATTTTAATAGGGGAGATTAGTGCCAAACTTTAAATGATAAAAAACAAATTAGAACAAGCAAACACTCTATTTAGATTTCCAGAAGAGTGAGCTGCCCCTGTGTTTACTTTAGTAGTATGTCGTTGTAATCCTCTTCCAGTTCGACCACCAAACTTCTATGGAAGCTAGAAACAATGTACAACAAATATGTAGAATATTTAAAGTGTTGTATTAAACAATTGTTGTTAATACCACGGCCAACTAATCTTTTTCAGGAAATACGATTTTTAAAAAAATGAGCAAGAGCTAGTCTACGGAAGACGGGACATGTAGTCCGCATGTCAATCAAACGCTTTCCCAAACAATTACTGTACGGGGAGCTGTCTGCAGGAAAGCGGGAAGTCAACACAAGCGCTACAAAGACACTCTCAAGAGCTCCTTCAAGAAATGCGATATCGACATTCACGGCTGGGAAGCACTAGCTCTTGATCAAGATATGAAGCAAGAAGAGTGGGCACGGTGAAAGAGCGCCGAGCCAACAAAAAGCTGGACTGTTGGACTAGCTTTCTGGAGCTGCCTAGTATGCGCGCTAAACTATGTCTCAAACTTTTCGATAGTACCAGGTTCATACCCAACCCACTGCCGTCGTTCTGCTGGAGGTTTGGAACTTTAACTCTGAAGATACATCCAATAAAAAACAAAACAAAAACAAAGGTGTAGTGGGACTATCTTCATGGACTGCAAACCAACATACGTTTTGTTGGACTATCTTCAGGAGCTGCAAACCAACATACGTTTTGTTGGACTATCTTCAGGAGCTGCAAACCAACATACGTTTTGTTGGACTATCTTCAGGAGCTTCAAACCAACATACGTTTTGTTGGACTATCTTCAGGAGCTTGCAAACCAACATACGTTTTTTTGAAGTATCTTCAGGAGCTTGCAAACCAACATACTTTTTGTTGGACTATCTTCAGGAGCTGCAAACCAACATACGTTTTGTTGGACTATCAGGAGTTACAATGACATTGGCCTCGTACATTAATGTTTCGTCATCATAATTCGCTCTTCCATCAAATTTGGACTGCCTTCACAATGTGATGACGTTGTTTTGAAATGCTTCCGGAGTTTCTATTGAAGCTTGTATGATGAAGTTTTCACTATGTTAAACCTGTACCTGGACTTACCGTATGATTAGGTAACTAATGCAAGTAACGGGGATGATTGTAAGTGGCCAGGTAAGCAACACGAAGAGCATGGTATAGTCTGTTGGAGGAGCTGGTTAAGGTAAAAAAAAAATAAATATGCAAGTCACAAGTCAAGACTTTCATCTAACGCGAGTTATATATATATATATATATATATATATATATATATATTTCGATTAACACGAGGACCTTATTTCTTTTGTAGGGGTTGGATTTAGTGACTGATGTTTTGCTTTGATTTTGTTTATTTTAAGTGAGATTTTAATACTAATACATCACTTGCCCCAGCGCAATCAAAGGGGGTTTTGCGTTTAAAACCCCCTACCAGGGGGGGATTCGCAGTTAAATCCCCCTCATCTATAAAACAAAACCAATAAAATGCAAAAGATAATCACAAAATTCGAAGAGCACAGCTAATGAAGATTTAGATTTAAAACCCCCCTCCAAAATTTACGATAAATCCCCACTTCAATATAAAAAAAGCATACTACACTCAAAATGTTATGAGCGTAGCCTAAGGGGGTTTTGAGTTTAAACCCCCTTCAGAGGGGTTTGAATCTAAAAAAATACCTCTTCGATATAATAAAAAAGCAAATTACTAAAAACTTTTTGGCGTAGCCAACCCAATGGTGGTTTTGAGTTAGAACCCCGGCCGTCGGATGGCTTTTTTAAAAAGTTTAAAACCCCTCCAGATTGTTATGAGTTTTAAAAACCCCTAAACAGCATTTTAGGTTGAAAACCCTCTCTTCAATATTATTCTAAAGCAAACTAGTCCCCAAATTCTATGACAGTAGCTAAATGGGGTTTTGATTTAAAAAAAAAAAAGCAACTCCAGAGATTTTTTAGTTTAACCCCCCCCCCCCCAACTCATGATTTTGACGTTAAAACTTCCCTTTTCGATATGAAATCTAACACCGCTGGGATCCTTTAATAAAGTGCAGTGAATAGTCATCTGCCGAAATTGAAATAGACTAGATGTGGCTTAATAAAGATGGTTGAGACAGATTTTAGGAGTCAGTTATAGAGATCGGTTCTAAATCTAAATGAAGTTTGCGGGACATGTTCTCTGACAAAATGAATTTTGCATAATAGGAGTTGCGATGACATCCTAGTACAATTTGGCGCCACACTTTCATGGAATTCCTCAGAACAGATGGGAAAAGGCTTCAGACATTGCCAGTGACAGATTTTTGTGAAAAAAGCTAGCAGGCAAATGTATGAATAGCACATTAGGTTTTTAAAATAAAACTTTTTGATAGCAAGATAATGCACTGTAGATACACCAGAATATGCATTTTGTTTGCTTTCAATACCGGACATAGTGTTTGTTAAGAAAAAATTTCCCCACCCCCCTCCGAAAAAAATTCCTGGCCACGCCCATGAGATACATAAAAAAGAATTAAATAAATTATATATATATATAATAGGGGACGGTTAAGAGAAATTAGGCTCTCATGTTGATCGAAAAAACATTTCCTTGCGACATGCAAAATAAAAATCCGACGCAATAAACTTTTTTAGCCACATAGACAGTGGCGTCGCTAGGGTGGGGGCTAAAGTTTAAAATCCCCCCGGACCCCCATTTGAGGAGTTTTTGGCATTAAATATTAAATAATACGCAAACTGCAGGGGCCCTTAAAGAGGTCAACCCCCCGTGCCTTAAAATGATAGAAAATTCCTAGCTACGCCCCTACAGCTATATCTAGATCCAAGTGGATTTTGGAAAGAAAAAAAATCACCAATCAAAAGAGATTGTAAACATAAAACAATTGTATTCTGAACGACGACTTAATTTGACACATAGCAAAGTTTTCAAAGCAATGTAATTAAATTAATAATGTACATTTTATACACATAAGACACAATATCAGGTGGCCGAGCCTTGCTCGGTTAAATAATTTCATATACCCGAAGTCATTTTTGGAATTTTTTTTTATAATTACGAAAATGAACGATTGGATAAAGACTACTAATTCGAAAAATTTCTTTAGTATTCTGTTTGTTCTATATGTAAATTGGTACGTTCAGACATTTAATTTTGGAATTAGTATATTCAATTATGGCTTTAGTACGAAACATCGAGTGACGCAAATTTCTACGTTATTGGGGAAAACTTCAAAGACTTTCTTACAAGCCAATCATAGTAGGCCTACGATAGTTTTACGATAGTTTTACGCTGTCTAGACTGTAGGAGGACTTAAGAGACTTGATATTTAATCGCCATGTACAATTACATATAGAACAAACAGAACACTAAGACTGTCAGACCATAAGAAGTTCATACCGGCTTTTGCCATCCATCTATCCTAGTGGTTCTACTGGTGCTACAGCCCATGGAAGGATATGGCCTGCTTTTACACATCCCTCCATTCAGATATCTTCTAGGCCTTTCGTCACCACACCCTAACCCCAAGTTTTTTACTAAGGTTTATAGTTAAATCAAAAGTGGCTGCAGCGTACGCAAACTCGTTGACCGCTTAGAATATTGTGTGTTGGTTTCCTTTTCGAGTCGATGTGAAGCTCGAAGTCGCAGATCCTCAAGTTTCCTTAAACGCTCCTCAGAATTTTCTAGCTTGACGATATTACTAATGATTGCATTTACGAATAATAACGTTATGTCAATAAAATATTAACTTCACGTCAATAATAATAATAATAATAATAATAAAATTATTATGTTTATATAAATAATGTTTGTCTAAATGAATCTATATAAAAGACCTTCTAAAAAAAAACAAAGATTTAGATCGAACAAAATTATAAAATATTTGTCTTCTATAAATTTAGAGTGGAATTGGCAATGCTGTTACATCTAGATCTAGTCTAGGAAAAAAAGCGATTGAAATCTGGCTGAAATCCTATAGCTCAGACGTAGACGTCTAGATCTATTTGTTTTCCTGAAAAGTTGTGAACATCTTTTCTTCTAGAAATTACAACAGAAAACCTATTAGATTATTATTAGATCTCTTCAACGCCGCAAACCTCCTGCTATTAGGGAAGAATAACGGCGAGCAACATGGCGGTTTTTTCGACGGAGAACTGAGAATCTAGTTGTAAGTCTAGAATCAAGACCTAGATCTAGACGTAGATTGTTTGTTTGTTGTTTTACATGTTTCGGATGTTCCTTCAGAATTGAAGATAGTTACTTCCTAGTCCAAACCTTCCGCAGGACGACGGGGGATGGGAGCGGGCAGGGTTTGAACCCGGGACCATCGATAAATCCAAACGACAGTCCAGCGTGCAAACCGCTCGACCAGGCAGACATCCAGATTCCAGATTCGGCGTCCATATCTTTCTTTTCGGCCTACATTATAGCTAATTAAAAATATACAATTAATCAAATTCTTATTTTAACGTGCCTTATAATAAAGGGATCAAGCGATTAATTTGTAGAAACACTTGGAAGCACTTGAGCGTCTTCAGATAACCACGTGCTTGATTGATGTTCACTGTTTTAAACCTTCAACTACGGTGCGCAAATATCTAGTTGTGTCTATTCATTCAAACGCGATAAAACTTGTTGCAAAGAAATGCTTTAGTGAACGGATGTAAGCCAGTGACGTAGGAGGTGTCAAGTTTTTTTTCCCTTTGACGTCGTGGGAAAAAATTTCATTCATAAATTCTCCATGTCATTCATAAAACCTTCAAACCAAAATAAGTTTTTC
Source organism: Biomphalaria straminea (assembly GCA_021533235.1). Taxonomy (NCBI): domain Eukaryota; kingdom Metazoa; phylum Mollusca; class Gastropoda; family Planorbidae; genus Biomphalaria; species Biomphalaria straminea. The sequence goes on from JADKLZ010079391.1 coordinate 10,133,915, forward strand.
CATAATGAGACATTTTTCAAACCGATATAACGGTCGAACTCGAGTTTTCCCGATGTGGCCAATGAGCTGAGCATTTTTTTCTCACTAACATTTAGATACGTTGAAATTTTAAAGAAAATCGTTAGAGCCGTTTTCGAAATAGAAGAAAAATATATATATATATATATATATATATATATATACAAGAATTGCTCGCTTAAGAGTATAGGATTGTAGGTTGACTAAATTAAATGCGTAGATTTTGAACCCGTTTATATTAATTTTTCTAACTCTTAATCGGATTTTGCTGCTTATAACTATTGTTAAGAAGGAAACGCCAAACCTAACCCAGACACAAAAAGCTTACCCAGACACACTAAAGCTTACCCAGACACACTAAGACTTACCAAGAGACACTGAGGCTAACCCAGACACACTGAGGCTTATCCAGACACTGAGGCTTACCCAGAGACACTGTGGCTTACCCAGATATACTGAGGCTTACCCAGAGACACTGTGGCCTACGTAGACACACTGAGGCTTACCCAGAGACACTGTGGCTTACCCAGACACTCTGAGGCTTACCCAGACACTGAGGCTCACCCAGACACTGAGGCTTACTCAAAGACACTGAGGCTTACTTAGAGACACTGAAGCTTACCCAGACACAATGTGGCTTACCCAGACACACTGAGGCTTACTCAGACACTGAGGCTCACCCAGACACTGAGGCTTACTCAGAGACACTGAGGCTTACCCAGAGACACTGAAGCTTACCCAGACACTGAGGCTGACCCAGACACAATGAGGCTTACCCAGACACACTGAGGCTTACCCAGACAAACTGAGGCGTAACCAGACACACCGAGGCTTACCAAGACACTGAGGCTTACCCAGACACACTGAGGTTTACCCAGACATTGAGGCTTACCAAGACACTGAGGCTTACCCAGACACACTGAGGCTTACCCAGACACACTGAGTCTCACCCAGACACTGAGGCTTATCCAGACACACCGAGGCTTACCCAGACACTGAGGCTTACCCAGACACACCGAGGCTTACCCAGACACTGAGGCTTATAGAGACACGTTGAGTCTCATCCAGACACTGAGGCTTACCCAGACATCCTCAAACCCAGGAGGTGCAAAACAACAACAACACGTAGTGCCGTAGCTAGAGTGGGGGCAGGAAGGGGAGAATTTGAAAATCCCCGGGGCCCCCACTTGAGTTTTTTTTTTACATTAAAAATTAAATATTACGCAAAATGCATGGACCCTAAAGAGGTCTAGCCTCCCGGGCCCCCAAATGATCTGAAATTTCTAGCTACGCCCCTGACAACACAAAGTGGACGTTAAAAACTAGACCTACAAAATGTTTAATGGAAAATGTCCGACAATAAAACTACATGTTATGTTTATCATTATTATCGTTATGTTATTAATCTTAGACAATGTCACTTTTTACACATAAGTATCATACACGCAAAGAGAGTACGGAACTCCATGTCCGACATTTTCTTGCAATTATAATATCTGTTCCATCCATCCATGTCCCCCCTCTAACTCTTTCTGTCTGTCTGCCTGTCTGTCTGTCTGTCTATCTATCTATCTATCTATCTACTTATCTATCTATCTATCTATCTATCTATCTATCCATCCATTCAATCTCTCTCTTTCTCGGTCTCTGTCTCTAAGATATAAATTAACAAATAAAAGAAAAAAGAAAAGATACTAACGTGGACACTCTCCAGTAACTCTGTCGATACAATCACTTTGACATTTGACTGCACAGTTTTCTAGACACAGGTGACCCCAGGTGAACGGAGGACATTCTGTGGGTGGAAACATGTCAGTAACATTTAGACGAGTCCCAATGTGTGACAACGTTGATGAGGCACATTAGTTAGTTCAAGCCCTAGACAGAAGCTCAGCTCTACGACCACTGGATTATAAATGGAAAACTTGAAATCTTATTAGAAAGTTCAAGCTACGAAAGAATGCAACTTTGAACACACCCAGCAGTTCGCAACTAACAAAAAATAAATCAATACACATGTGAGCCATTTAGTATTTGTTGAGGTTGTTTTCAATAAATTTATATCTTTAATTTGACATGGTACTGCTAGGTCTAGGGGAGGTCTGGAGACCACAGCGCACATTTAAGGTTTGAGAAACAGACAAACGGATGACATACAATAATTACCTGTTACCCATCCCTTAGTCTGGTGGACCGTTGGGGAACCAAGCAAGACTTGATGACCGTCTTTTCTCCATTCCTTTCTATCCTTTGCCCTGATTAGAACTTCTTTCAATGGTAGGCCCGTCCATTCTTTAATGTTGTCTTCCCATCGCTTTCTCTGTCTGCCTCTTCTTCTTTTTCCTGGTACAGTTCCCTGGAGGAAGGTCTTTGCGAGTCCCGAAGATCTTCCTGCAAGCCAGGAAAACCAGTGACTTGGCAGAATTTAAGTCACTGGTAAATATGCATGACTGAATGCATGACGCGTAGGACGTAATCATCTTCTTTTTTGAAGTAACGTCTGTATTATATAAGATAAGATAAGAAGAAGATATGGCCTTACATTTTGAGCTTGCGTTTTTTTCACAGTAGTTAGGTCATCATGGGGTCCGATCTCTGCAGTGACCCTGTCTCTTTAGATGTAGATACGCTGAACAGGCTGGATGAACGTTTAACGTCCTTACTTATAATGCACTTTAAAAGCAATCTTTACTTACCAGTGTTACAGGCGTTACTTCTGTTTGTGAAACCCGGTCCACACAGTCGACAGTAGCCTGTCAGCTTGTCGCAGTCCTCCATGCAGTTGTTGCAGGTTCTGTTGCAGTCATAGCCAAATGTTTTCTCCGGGCAGTCTGTCGGAGAGACGAAACCACAGCAAAACCATTTCATAGAGAAATTTGTCTGACGATATTCAGAGAATTTTGACTGACAAGTTCCTCATCACTTTTGAACCTGACATAGGCAATACCGAAGACATGGGCGCTACCACTAAGAGCATTTTTGTTCTTATTAATCTACAGGTCAACCTTGGCTTGCCATATTAGCTTTAAACAGCCTTTTGGTCTCGATGATTCTGGGTTCTAACCATTAATTTTGTTTTAGGTTTTGTAAAGACCTGTCTCATATATTTTTGTGTTAACGATTTTCAAAGGTATTTAACTCAAACGAAAAAATATTTTTGATCAATGAATATGATTACTTCCCTTTATAAAGCTACCATTAAGAGACCTTATGGTTAACGGCAGTATTCATTTGAGCAGTGTATATGAATTACATCTTGGTTTACAAATAGAAATGAGACTCCGAAAAAAAAAAACATGGCTAATTTTTTTTTTTAACATTAATTATATTGAGCCTCCACCCTGATCTCTATTGAGCAATAAATTTGAATTAAATTGATAACAAATATCAGTACTTCAGTGTTTCTAAATACTTCACGATGTTCAAAAGACTTCTACCAAAGACTCCTCGATGTTCAAAGCACTTCGAACCACAACTGTACATTTAATCGTATAATAAAAGAAACGTTTCTCATCCTATAGGCCTGCAACTGATGATCTAAAGAAATGTTTGAAATATCTAATACAATACATTCGCTTGTCTTATGATTCAATGAGAGAACAAGCAATAGAAAAAGTAATACTATTTGTAACCAAAGCTTATCTAAAGGGAAATAACCGCTTAATACTGTCATTTCTCAGAAAATTACATAACTTTTACCCCTCCCTCTGGTCTACAAAATAAAATATATTAATTAGGTGCTCAATTGGGTTCACTTTGGGTTATTTAGGACTGCCCAACTTAAACTTGGGTTCCTGATTAGTACAAAAAAATTTAAAGGATGTTGGTCACTGTACTAACCACCCAATACCTTCGATAACATTGTCCATAGAATTATATTTACATCCCTGCCTGCATGTTGAACAGCTCTTATCACCAAACTGTGAACATCTTACCTATTGGACAAGTGATGAGATTGTATAACAGC
>JADKLZ010079391.1:10145317-10157284 GCA_021533235.1 Biomphalaria straminea
AGATAGATAGATAGATAGATAGATAGATAGATAGATAGATAGATAGATATACACATTGGCTTACCAATACCATCCGCCATTTCCTCGTCAAGGCTTCCATCGCAGTCATCATCAACTAATTCCACCAGACCTTGCCCATTAGTCTCAGGAACACACCTCTAATCATCAATACAATTTTGACATTATCGTTTTCCTAAAGCTCTCCAGTACTTTTACTTTACAACATAGACTTTCGGCACGAATAGTAAGCCATTGTTAATGTCACACACAGTAAAGAAAGAAGACGCCATTCCGGGCCCTTCGGTCTTTGTAAATTAAAAAAAAATAATTATTCACTCACATACAAGAGTTAAAATATCGGTCTGTCCGTTCGGGGCGCGTGGGGGTGGGGGGATTATATCCATCGCTCAACCCACGGTTTTCCTTGGTACCTTTCATTTTATAATTACTTCATATTTACTTTAAAATATGTGAGCGTTGCGACATACTATAAGTAGCTCAGTTTTTATAAAGTTTCAACCAATTTCGGTCACAAAATATGATATCTGAATAAAAATTGGTTCGCCCTCCCACTCAACCGGCCAACATAATACAAAAAAAAAATTGATTAAAATATAAATAATTAGTATATTACTATTGACATAGGAGAAGAATTCCGGCAGTGATGCCCAAAATACGGCCCGCGGGCCACAAACGGCCCGCGAGTACATTCAATCCGGCACGCAGAAACGTCGGCACTAAGAGTAAAAAATCCATCTCCACAAAAACAAAGTTTGAATTTTTTTTCCCTAAGTTAGGGTAAATGGATTGGTACTTATAATAAACCAACATATTTGTTTTATAAAGAGAAAGAGTGGCTCTTTTGAAAGAACATAAAACAGCTTTATGAAACTTGTGAATTAATGTAAGTACTAGATTCATGGGTTTCTAATAAAAATGGTTCATTGTATGTTTCTTTAAAAAAAACAAAAAAAACTTTTGTTAATGTGACCCACTACACGAGTGTCTGAAGTTAAACTGACCGAATAAGGTTGAACATCACTGGATTAATGTATTACAGGGACGCCTACATGTCAAAATGAAAATGCGTATTCCCAGACCTGGAAATGCGTATTTTGTGTGGCAAATGCGTATTTTCCCTAAATATTAAAAAATATATTCAGGAAAGACTAAAAGTTATTTAAGAACGTAATATACACGAAATGCAACAATCCTAAAGTTAACACATCATAAGTTATATATCATAAGTTATAAAAAATATTTTGTTCATTTGTTAAAATGTGTACACCTTTTTTTTATTAGTATTACTTTTATTAGTATACCAAAATTAGTTAGAGTTTGGGTTTGAGTTTAGGCACAATTTAGGCCATGTCGTGCCCGTAATCCTTCAACGATTACACTCCTTTTATATAACAAGAGCTAAATCCCAGACAGTTAAGTCCTTAAAAGCAAGGTCAATTTTTAAGGCAAAAAACAGAGAGGAATGGAGAAAGTCGGTCGACGGATCTTGCATGGTGCCCCCAACTGTCCAACAGACCAAGGGATAGGTAAAGATAAATATAATTAGTTGAGGATAAAATCAGGATAATGCTGGATAGGGAGGGATATGATCAAAACTTTGTTTGTGTCTATTACCCACATCGCTCTTAACGTCAATCATATAGCCGGCAGGATGCATGTACAGTCTTTGACCCTCATTACCATACAGGTAGCACAGGTAGGAGGATTGGGTAGAACTGTAGAGGTCATGCACTCCTGGTGTCACAGGCAGCTTGATGACACACAGATCTGGTCTACCATTGACTTCATTAAACGTTTTGCTGAAACGAAAAGATTGTTGAATAAAATGGATGTGTGACAGGTTTGGACGAATTAGACTGTGTGGTCGGCGACAAACTAAGAGGACGCGAAAAATTATTTATTCAAGGAGAATCAAGGCAAGACACACTGACAAGACACACTGACAAGACACAATGACAAGACACAATGACAAGATACAGTAACAAGAATTACGTCAAGACACACTGACAAGACACATTGACAAGACACAATGACAAGACACAATGACAAGATACAGTAACAAGAATTACGACAAGACACACTGACAAGACACAATGACACACTGACAAAACACAATAACAAGACACAGTAACAAGAATTACGGCAAGAAACACTGACAAGACACACTGACAAGAAACACTGACAAGACACGCTGACAAGACACAGTGACAAGACACAGTAACAAGAAATACGACAAGACACACTGACAAGACACAATGACAAGACACACTGACAAAACACAGTAACAAGACACAGTAACAAGAATTACGGCAAGAAACACTGACAAGAAACACTGACAAGACACACTGACAAGAAACACTGACAAGACACACTGACAAGAAACACTGACAAGACACGCTGACAAGAAACACTGACAAGACACAGTAACAGTACACAGTAACAAGACAAGACTGTGTTACGTCTGGTTTGACAAGGTATGTTGTTTTTTGTTCTCCTTGGGTCGAGAAGGTGAAAGCCTAAGAAACCTCTGGGTGGGAAGAGGAAACGAGAATGACTAAATTCACTTTAAGTAAACCGGAAGATGAAGTAAACAACAACAGTGGATTCGATGGAAGCCAATTTAGCGAGGCTTGACTTCAAGCCAATATCAATACTGGTTTTTGTTGAAGATGCGGCACTTACCTCCCTTTTGTAAGAAGGATTACAAAGGTAGGTAGGCAGATGCATATCAATAGCTTAATTGTAAAATAAGATTCACTAACACTGAAATTCCAGTACAAAATGTTACAGAAGCCCCCCCCCTCCCCTAAGGTAAGTATCGGAAATCAGTCCTTTTCGGTGTCGTAGAAATTTACCTAGCTGGATCAACTGTTGTCAACAACCTAAAATTAGACATTCAAGTTTCCAAAAAAAAAATATTGGAAAAGCTTCTGCAGCAATGGTTGCCAGTCGTAAGATTTAAAGTTGGTAAAACAAATGCGGGGAAAAATAGTAAAAGTTGATAATCCTTGTACATTTTGAGACTTTTATAATCTCTTGTGGAGACCCCCTTTTGCTAGGGCACCCTGTGCTGTATCCCCGTGTGCCGTACAAAGAAACCTGCCCTGCTAACAACTATAGCTCTATAAGAAACAGATATATGCCAAATAAAACAAGACTCACAACTAGATCTTACTGAGGTAAAGATTTCAAAACTAGATCCATGACGTTGACTTACTTAGGTAAAGACACATCGTCCAGTAACAAGGAATTTGTATCATCAAGTTTCACGATGATAAGGATGCTGTTACGTGGATGGAAGTCCTGATTATCTGGTGATCTAAATGTAATAAAATATAAATCATGATTTCATCTGAACCAAATACACCTACTCGACTCTGACTATATAGATTTAAATAATCAGAAAGAAACTGGTCACGGAAGCGAAGCATTAAAACAGGCTCAACTTTATGAAGTTCTTTAAAAAAAAAGAAAGTTCTCTTATTTATAGAATATATACTCCCTGGTGTTGTTTTTACTATTATTATTTTTTAAGTTAAATTTTGGGTATCTGCAAACACAACAAAAGCAGAAAGAAGGCTGAAAATGCAGCTGCGCCTGGTGATTTTATATGCCCCACCTGCAACCGCAGCTGTGTATCAAGGATTGGCCTCTTTAGCCACACAAGAAGTTGCAAAGGGAAAAGATCGTCTCTCGAGACGTAAAATGTCACAGAGAGGACTTTGGGTATAAAAAAAATGGCTTTCAACAAATAAATGATTGGATTGACAATATGTATCAATAAATCCCTAATTATTATAAGCTTATATACATTTTTTGGTGGTATTTTTAAATTGTTCTGTTCATACAGAGTGGTCTACATGTTTAGGAAGAGCTCACTACAGTACATATTTATATTATGTGGCACTAATTGAAGTGTTCCGCGCTTTGTAGGACGAGAATGAAATGACAATGTTATCTTTTTTCTAAAATTTTTTAAATAATTTCCGATAAAATTTTACTTAACGATTCATTAATTCTTTGAAAGCTTAGACATTGAGTATCTGGACCCGGCTTTTCAGGTATATTTGAGATATTTGTTGGGATGAAATTACATCCTGTATATATTTGTTCAATCATTCTTTTCTCTTCTTCATGAGAATCAGTATCTTTATATTGTTATAACTCTATTGGCGGCGTGATAGCGTTAACTGTAGGTTCACACGTGAACTCAGGCAAATCACTCAGGTCAACGGCTGGATGGACAAGGGACAGTACTGCCAGTACACACGAATATGACCCGTGTTATGGCCATGAAATAGAACGAGGGACAGTGTGTAAGAAAGAGCAGTTCAAGACAGGACTGTGAGAAGACCAGGACTGTATTACAGGGGTCGTTCGTAAAATACGTCACGCTAAAAATGGCCTTTTTGGACCCCCCTCCCCCCCTCGTCACAAAGCGTCACAAATTCTCAGACCCCCCCTCCCCCCCCGTGCGTAACGTCACAAAAAAAAAATACAACCAAAATAAATTTTAGAAATTCAGAAAATAGTTTTATTGCCACTACTTTTCAACAATATCTTCCCAAACTGCTTCCAAATGCTCCTCAATAGTAATAATGGGAATCTGCTCGTTATTGATTGGTTGTTCTTGTGGCATAGTTAGATCCTCATTAGCCATTAGCTCCTTGTCAATCCACTCCACAGTCTCATGTCCTGGTACTTCTTCTATCAACGCCAAGTTAATTTTCAAATTTTCGAAAAAAAAAACTTAAAATTTGGGTTTTATATGGAAAACATTGAAATAGATTTTGTAATTAAATAAATTTTTTACATTTTTATTTCATGTTTTTTTTGTGACGTCACACTTTTTCTGACCCCCCCCTCCCCCCTTGTCACAAAGCGTCACACTTTCTCAAACCCCCCCTCCCCCCCTAGAGCGTGACGTATTTTACGAACGACCCCTAAGTTGGCCATGAAGTCAGTGTTGGTGGAGTCCTCAAGTGAAAGTTTGAGTCCAGGAAGAGATAGAGACAGTAGAGTTTAGTACGGTGATGTACAGTGTAGCATTAGTATTTGTCGGTGTGTTGCCAATAGTCTGGCTGTCATCTATTCATTTAAGTACCAGATTATTTGAAATTCTTTGTTGTCAAGTTCTTGAAGTGTTGATGTGTTGGGTATAGAGCATTGCTTACAGAACGCCTGATTAGGAGAGAGAGAGAGAGAGAGAAACTTAACAATATTCTGCTTGTTAAACAAGTTTGTGCAATCCATCATTTCCTGGTTGTAGTATATATATATTACTTCAGTTTTGGTTCCCTGACATCTCATCATACGAGAAATTTCATCATTGCAACATTTCATCATTATAGCCATTCATCATTGCACATTTCAACATTATAGCTATTCATCATTATAAACTTAACCCTAAATGTGCAATGAAATATTTGATATTAGATTAAAAAAAAATTACTAAGAGCGTTTGTGTTATCATATAAACTCAGACGCGGCCCCCGTCTGATCCCTGTTGGCTCCACCTATTCGCAAGAAATATTCAAGACGTGGCTTTGCTTTGATTGTCAAAAGTAATAATGTTTCAAAGATACTTTTAGGTGCTGTAATTTTTTTTTTACTTTTCTGTAAAATGTTTTACATGGTTTAAATGTGTCTGGGCACGCTTTAGTTTATACGCACATACACCATAACATCCATTTAAGACGAAAGTTGTTTGTCATAAGAAAAGTCAGTTTTTAACTCTTTCTCTCCTAATCTACAATACCATCGTTGATTTAAACCTCATTAAATTAAATTAATGCTTATTTATTTTTTTAACTTTTCCCTTTAATTCTATACCAAATATAAGATTTTCTGATAAAAACAACAAAACTATCGAAGCCCAATCGTAGCAGGGGTAGTGAAATAGTAATGAGCATAAATGAAGAATTTTATCCAAACGTAGAAAAATAATTACGGAGAGAAAGAGTTAACCCTGGGAACCTACAAAGCAAGCTCGACGACTAACCAGACAGATATTCCTTACGTCCAGATGTAATGGTAGTATCCTTTGTCCATTGGAACCAGGAGACTGTAGGCCAGGCTACCCGGACGCTCACAGCTGTGTTGGACGGCATAGTGGACCTGGACTTGTCTGGACGCTTTTATAAAGTGGTGACCTCTGGGTAGATCTCTTACCTAAAACCAGAAACCGTTTTTTTTTGTTACCAGACTAATAAATACAAGTTCATGCTAAGACTGGCGATTTCATCATTTACAAAGAGAAAGAGGATTTGGAACAAGCGAAATGAAAAATAAATAATTAAAAACTGTAGTGGGATCAATTATTTTAAATCAGTCATGTATTTTTAATAGATTTAGACTGACAACAATAAATCTGTGTGATTAGAAATACTTTTACCAATTGTTTTTGTTTAGCGCTATTTCTTGATTTTGGCTTTCTCAATACAGTATGATCCTATAACGCAGGGCTTCTCAACCTGTGGATCGCGATCCCTTGGGGGGTCAATTGACGACTTACCAGGGGTCGCCAAAGACGATGGGTTGTTTAGTCTATTCTTCAATTGCTGTTAATGTGTTCGGGCGGGGAGGGGGTAGCGGCAGAGTGGGGGGTTGTAAAATAAAGGGGTTGCTGAGCTTAAATGGTTGAGAACTGCTGATAACATATCTGAACCAGTTGGGACCATTGGAGAGAGGAGAAAGAAGGGGATAGCTGGGTGGAGTATTTTTTTTACCGTTATTGGTTTTTAAACTGCATTTTTAAAAAAAGCAAAGGGGAATGAGCTGACTTCGAACTAGTGGCCCACTCTTTTTCTGGTCAACATGCTAACCACTCGACTAGTGAAGCGCTTATGACTATAGAATAGATTGTTTACTTATATAATGTTTGTTTCAAATTAGAGCGGCAAATTATAAAGAGGCTATTTCAGCTTATACCACCACTTCAGCTATGCTTGGATAGACTGCGGAGTTTTGTGAAGAGTTCTCTTCTCTTTGCTAACTTGTGCCTTAAGAATACGTCATTCTTGGGCTGCACATGTTGTTTAGTGACTGAACGGTTTCTTCATATTTCTTTGTCAAATAAACATTTTTTTAATGTACTAGTTAGTATGACAGAACTTAGACTTTAGCAATAGTATGACATAAAAATCTAAAACCGTTTCTATAATTTTTTCCAAAAATATGTCATATTATTGTCTCTTTTATTCAAAAGCGTCCCGGGTTACTTTTAAAAGTGAATAGTTGTTAAAATGGTGTACTTTTATGAAATAAAATAGTTGATTAAAAAAAAATCACTTTCAGAAAAGAAACAAAAAAGTGGCCGTTGCATCAAAACTTTGAATGGTCTAAAATATTATGTCCGTTTTTTTTAAATATCTTTTCTAGTATACGAGATCTAAGCGGAATGGACAGACGGATGAACAGACTAACTAATTTAATTACCCTATCGGCGGCCGCTAAAAAATAAGTAAGCTATAAGTAAAGTAAAGTTCCTATTGCAGACTTAGGGCAGATGATGTAAATGTCATCTGTTTCTGTGGCCTACAGTTTACTAGGGCGTCATGTAGCCAGTGTAACGACCAACCTTCTGTACTTTTCCCCAACTAATGTCAGGTACCCATTAAAGCAGGGTGGACTCAGTGGTGCCTAAAGATTACGAAATTAAAAATTCCAGTCTTCCCCAGGATTCGAGCTCGGGACCCCATGTTTGGAAGCCGAGCACTTTAGTGCCCAGCGCCCGCGCCTCTTAAGACGTAGCTAGAAGTAAAAGGTCATCACCTACCAAAGTAAAAGGTCATCACCTACCAGAGTAAAAGGTCAACACCTACCAGAGTAAAAGGTCATCATCTACCAGAGTAAAAGGTCATCACCTACCAGAGTAAAAGGTCATCACCTACCAGAGTAAAAGGTCATCACCTACCAGAGTAAAAGGTCATCACCTACCAGAGTAAAAGGTCATCACTTACCAGAGTAAAAGGTCAACACCTACCAGAGTTAAAGGTCAACACCTACCAGAGTAAAAGGTCATCACCTACCAGAGTAAAAGGTCATCACCTACCAGAGTAAAAGGTCATCACCTACCAGAGTAAAAGGTCATCACCTACCAGAGTAAAAGGTCATCACCTACCAGAGTAAAAGGTTATCACCTACCAGAGTAAAGGGTCATCACCTACCAGAGTAAAAGGTCAACACCTACCAGAGTAAAAGGTCATCACCTACCAGATTCTCCACGACCGGTAAAAATGTGAATGCCATGGTTTTAGTTTTTGTCGTGATTCTCAAATCTACTCTTGCCCAAAGTTCGTCTTGATATTTCATGCTCGCCACTCGAATGACTCTTTGGCCGGAATCGAAACTCATGTCTGGTATAATGTATTCTTTCCCGTACCACGCCATGGGCAGTACAGGCTCTGAGAGAATCATCAGAAGGGTTAGCCTTGACAAAAGGTGTAAAGAGATACATCTACAACATTATCTTTATGCATTGATTGACAATTGAAAAAAAAAATAATAGAAGAACAGGTATCGAGCTTGTACGTGTACTTATCTTGTGGCCAACACAACGACCAACCGCCTTTACCCTTTCCCCAACCAATATCAGGTTAATCAGTGCTGGGTGGACTCAGAGGTGCCCAAGGATTCCGAAAATAAAAAATAAAAAATGTTAGCTTTGACAAAAAGTTGAGAGAGCATTACGACTTTATCAAAAGATTTGGAGAAATTCCACGGCAAGAAATTTTAGATTAGGATAGCAAGCAATACGAATTGAATGAAATTTAAAAGTTCCCCTTTCAGACCATGTGGTCAGATGATGTAAGATAACGAGCGTGTCACGTGGCCAGCACAACGACCAACCGCATTTACTTTCCCCAACTAATGGCAGTTTAATTACAGCTGGGTGGATTCTGAGGCACCCAAAGATCACGAAATTGAAAATTCCAGTTTTCGCCAAGATTCGAACCCGGGGCCTCCGGTTCTGAAGCCAAGCGCTTTGCCGCTCAGCCACCGCGCCTCCTACGACTTGAATAGGGGAATGAATATTCTTTTTAACAACAGCTTTGTCAGCATCTGCCTACGTAGGTCACCATGATCAGGTTGCAAAATCACTACAACAACACTTGGTTAATGAAACTTAATTTGATCATTAAGAATACATATACTTATGACAGATACTGTAAAATAAACTAAAATCGCTAGTCGGACATATTGTACAATGTACATATCGGTAGTTGTAACATGCTGAATGTGTAATGGTGTAGAATGCTGGGTTCGTGTGACCACTTATCACGTAACAGACATGAACAGTATACAAAGACTTGAGTCGATCTTCAGCAGACAAATATAAGGTTTATTCAATAATTATAATCTACAGCACTTCTAGTCGTTAAACCAAGATATCCGATTTGCAATATGACTCCAGCCGCATAACAGCGGTATCAACGATACATGTTCCTTGATATTATAACTTCACTACTAGAATACATCCACATCACAGCAGGTAACAATAAACTTCGATAATATGTATCCTACTCTAAGCACAGAAAACAACTAGTAGAAATACGAGTACCGTTACAAGTGACTAACGTCTTCGACTCCCCAAAAGAATACTAATCGACTGGACTAAAAGTCAATTTTGTCATTCTAACTTACCCTTTTTAAATCGGAGGTTTCACGTGTATTTCACCCTCACGGCAATGTCAAACGAGACTGTGACACCAGTTCCATGTTGTCATGTGTAATATATATTTCTTTATCCATAATAGGCTATTAGTTTGTTATTAAATTAACAGCAATGCCTGGTCGTGCGGTTAGCGCGCTGGATTGATTATCTCGACGGTTTCGGGTTCAACCCCTGCCCGGCGCCCCCCCCCCCCATAGTCCAGCGGGAGTAAATTATCTTTAACTTTGAAGGAACATCCGAAACATGTAAAACATTTTACAGAAAAGTAAAAAAAAAAAATTACAGCACCTAAAAGTATCTTTCAAACATTATTACGTTTGACAATCAAAGAAAAAAAAAACACGTCTTGAATATTCCTTGTGAATAGGTGGAGCCAACAGGGATCAGACGGCGGCCGCGTCTGAGTTTATGTGATAACACAAACTCTCTTAATAATTTTTTTTTAAAATCTAATATCAAATATTTCTCAATACTATTTTAGTTATTTTAATTAATTATTGATTAAGTAATTAGTTCATTTTTATCAATTCGTCTATTGTCAACGATATGTATAATTGTGCGAATTTTCACCTTTTTTTCTGAGGATGGGATTTGTGGAAAAAAAAGTATAAATCCCAGGCAGACAGACAGACAGAATGAGTTTTATAAGATTCTTAGGTAACTCTTACCAGCCCCCTTTTTGTGTAAGTTTATGACCATTTGGAGGTCATAGCTCTTACCGCATTAGCTGGAGAGAGACGGTGACCAAGAAAGCAAATGGACAGTGAAAAAACCTGGTCCTCTGCACTGGAAGAAAAGCGTGCCATACGAAAAATGGCCGGCTCCTCTACTACCAAAGCGAAGGCCACCTTTACCTACAATTACTTGTGGACGGGAGTGTCTCTCCAAAATAGGGCTCCACGGCCATACGGCTGAAGGAGGCCAAACAAGTTTATAAAGTAATCTTTAACCTGTCATTGGAAAGATACAGATATAGATATTTTACCATAAGCTGCAGTCATAGTATCACCATTATGATTATCGTCGCTACACAATGTTTCTCTAATTGAAGTTCGGCTGTTTCCGGCAATGACGCCAAAATTACTCTTCCAGGTAGCTGCCCTCATTCCTAGAAAATAAAACAGAAGTCATTGACTTTTAACGGTAGAAATAGTTTCAATACGTCAATAAAAACATTTCAACTTTTGTAAACTTTTGGCCCCTTGGTGACCAGACTAAAAAAAGTAAAAAATAACGTTCTCTTTTCAGACCATGCGGTCTATAAGGTAGATCACTGATGCTCAAAATACGGCCCGCGACGTGATTTTATCCTGCCCGCCGAAATGTCGGCAAAAATTGTAGATAATCATCCATCAAAAGAAAAAAACGGAAATAAATTATCTTGACCTACGTTAGGGTCTTCACTTTCTCTGATAGAATGGTACCATGACATTCAACATGTGTGTGTTTGTAAAATGGAACTCTGCCATGAAAGTGAAAGGCTCTTTTTTTTTGTGGAACATGATAAAAATCTAACAGTTTTATAAAGAAAGTGTGTCTGTTTCAAAAACAAAAAAACAACAACTGCATAAACAAGATTACAAAGGGAGTTTGTGTGATACACAAACTCAGAGGCGGCCCCCGTCGGAGTCGGATCCCTGTCAGATCCGCCTATTCGCAAGATGTTTCGGATGTTCCTTCTAAGATGAAAATAATTAACTTCTCGCTGGACGACGGAGGATGGCGAGCAGGGTATAAACCTGCCTTATCTTGATGTTTGCGCACTAGACTTTGGTTCGGATTTATCGTTGGTCCCTGACTCAATTCCTGTATGCTCCCATCCTTAAACTATCGCAATATTTCTGAAAGAACAGTAAAGGTTAAATCATATTTTCAAAAGCCTTTAGTGTTTTGTTAACTAACCGTGACGGACAGACCAGCCAACAGACAAAACGCACAAAAATATGCTTCTTTCATTCTAATAGGGGCACTAAACAATTTTTTTTAAAATCTGATGTTTTTAAAAAATTAAGAAATTACGCTACACGAAAGTCGCTGCTAAAAGTTCATTTTAAAACATGTGCGTGATATGTTTAGAGCATTTTTTATAGTAATATTTCCTCCCTTACATTTACGTAATTGTTTTAGAATTGGTGTTTTGTTATTAAAAATCGCTTGCATAATTAATTTTATAAATTAAACGGTTTGCTTTTAGAAAACTAAAAGCAGCCGTTGAATCTAAACTTTTCAAGCCGCATTTAATGGTGAAAAAATATTTTTCGTATCTCTTA